>JABUQX010145245.1:15000-17500 GCA_015478945.1 Trachelipus rathkii | reverse complement strand
CTTCATTAACTAATTTTAATTTTGAGCACATAAACTGGCATATGAAACGAAAGTTTTTATATATATAAGATATATATATATATATATATATATATATATATATATATATATATATATATATATTATATATATATATATATTATATATATATATATATATATATATATATATATATATATATATATATATATATATATATATATATATATATATATATATATATATATATATATATATATATATATATATATATATATATATATATATATATATATATATATATATATATATATATATATATATATATATATATATAGAGAGAGAGATATATATATATATATATATATATATATATATATATATATATATATATATTATATATATATGCCTACTGTTTGTTAAATGTAAAGAATAATTACGTGGAAGGTAAAGAAAATTTAGCCTTCCTTCTGGGATCGAACTTAATTGACTAAGAACACAGGCCTGACTGTTTCTAATGACTCTGAGCTATCTCTTAACTTGTGGGCAGGACTGAGGAACAGTTTTTGCGAATATCTGCTGGTTTGCAGATATCTGTGGGTCACCCAGCCCCTCCCTTGCCCAAAAATTTTAGTAATTTGACAAACATCTGCTTACCGTAATTTAATATTTTACCACTAAAATTACGGTGAAGCAATATTATAGTGTAAAATCTTACGAACGGGGAAGGGCAGGGAAAACCTGGTGATATCGCCTGACGGAGCTCTGTTCTGCGAAGAATGTTCCTGAATTCTGAACTTTTTTGTGTTAGAGGTGGCTCAGTGGTAGAGCGTCGCTGTATATCGTCTCAGTCTCAACATGCGGTTCGATCCTAGAGGAAGCAAGCTTGCTGTATCTTCCCATAATTGTTCTTTGTTTAGCTCCCCTGGTGGTGGTGAGAGTGCAGGAGCGATGCGTGGTGCGCGATGCGTGGTGCGGTGCGGTGCGGTGTGAGCAAAACTCCGGTGCTCTTCCAACCCTAACTGGGAGATAAGCGTTGCTAACTTGCCGATTCGGTGTTAAGGTTGATACCAAAAAAAAAAAAGTGCGTGATTTGCTGTGCTTGACTGTGAACGAGTGTCCCACCAAGGAAAAGGGGAACTGTCCCAAATGGTAGACAGGATAAAGGGTCAACACAACATCAAAAACATTTCCCGTTAGTGTTAGGTTAGGTTAGTTAAGTGTTATAAGCTGCTTATGGATCGGCGAAACTCAAAATACATTATTTTTTTTTTTTTTTTACAAATGTCTACGAATTGTCCTGTCGACCATTTGTTTATAGGTCCAGGAAAAGGATTAAATATTAATCACGTTAAAAGAAGTGATGAAAAAAATTTTAGTACAAAGACCAAAAGCAGACGATTCTCAATCTGGATTGGATATCATTAAGGTGAATAGGGAAAGCCTAACAGAGACTACAGTTTTTAGGTACTTAGGAATGGATATTGGGGCTTTCGGTGGGTTGAAAGAAGAGATTAAAAATAGGGTTGTTGAAGGTGAAAGAGTTTTAAGTAATCTTAAAGGATTATGGAAAAAGGGAAAGATTGAGTGTATATTTTATCCATTATTTTGCATGGTTGACGTGGCATGAATGGTAAAGGTGAGTTTTGAGGCTTTGGAGATGAAAGGTTTGGAGATGATTTGTGGTGTAAAGATAAGAGATAGAATTAGAAATCAACATGCAGAGAAAGCCGATAGAGAAATGTCTGATGGAAAAACATAATTAAGGGGTACTATGGTGGTATGGTCACGCAAGCCTAGGGAATGAAATGGAGTAATGAGATGACTGCATGGCTTTAGGTCCGAAGTGGTGGACACAGGGGATAAGGGGCAATCCCAATAGAGGTAGGTTGATTGATAAAGATGATACACAGTGTAAGGTGGGATTATCATGGTAGCTGAAGGGAAACATCTGAACGCATATTGAGCCACTTGGGGAAGCAGTTCATTGGAAAGACTCCCTGGCTTCACCTAAATGAAAATGCCCGTGAGTGGTGGTGACAACCGTAAAAATAAATAAATAAAAAAAAAAACCTAAACAATGCAATAAGTGAATATATATATATATATATATATATATATAATTATATATATATATATATATATATATATATATATATATATATATATATATATATATATATATATATATATATATTATTATATTTATATATATATATATATATATATATATATATATATATATATATATATAATTATTATATAATAATATATATATATAATTATTGTTAATTAATAATAAATAATAATTATTATATGTCAATATATATTATTATTGTTAATTAATACTATAATAATTATTATATATAATAATATATAATATTAATTAATTAATTAATTAACTAATTATTGTTAATTAATAAATCCATTGACTCTGATTCTGGAGGAATTACCACAACTATGTGGGATTCATTAGGTTTCGTTTTAAGCTTTAATCATTTTATATATAGTAGTGTATATA
>JABUQX010145244.1:40000-42393 GCA_015478945.1 Trachelipus rathkii | reverse complement strand
CCTCGACGAGTCAAGATATGGGTCCAGATTTCGGAGCTAGCGTTTCAGTAGATGACAGTCACGAAAATGACATTGGTAGATACGTTGGACATTCATCTATGATTTTGACTGAGAAAAAGAAACAGTTACTGAAAGAGTGTTGGATTCCACCTAAGACCTATAATTTTTTGAAAGATGCTACCCACTTAAAGAAGAAATTCAATTATGAATGGTTGGAGACATATTCAATATGAATGGTTGGAGCCTAAAGGGAGCATTTTGCAAGTTTTGTATTTTATTTCCACCAAATAAAAGTTCGGTCAGAGGGGTCCTAGGCTCTTTAATAATAAGACCTTTCACTAAATGTTCATGCGGTTTGTAAGGGACATACAAACACAGAGTGGTATAAAACTGCTGTTGAAGCTGTAAGATTGTTCCTACAGGACGTGCCGGTAGACATTCAAATTAACCAGCATTCTAAGAAAATCATAGAAGAAAATAAAAAAATATTATCCTCAATAATTTCATGTGTGACATTTTCTTGTACGCGCGATTTACCGCTTCGGGGTAAGCATCATGATGAGGGAGTGTTGCAAGATTTGTGCGCTTCAGATTCAGAATGAGATCATTTCTCTATGTGGTACTACTATAAAGGAAAGCATCGTTAATAAGGTAAAGGAAGCGTGCGCGTATAGCTTACTAGCAGATGAAACCGCTGATATTTCTGGAAAGGAACAATTATCCATAGGGTTGCGCTATTTCGACAAAGAGTCCGATGAAGTCAAAGAGAAATTTATTGGCTTTGTAGAACTGAAAGCGCTTGACGCAAAAACCATTGCGAAAGCCATTGACGATTTTGTCACGACCGAAGAACTGGATCCCGAGAAATGCGTGGGCTTGGGTTTCGATGGCTGTTCTACGATGTCTGGCAAAGAAGGAGGTGTCCAAGCAATATTGCGGAAAAAGTATAAAAAAGCATTGTTCTTTCATTGCTCTTCACACAAACAAAATCTAGTAGTAAATGATTTGAACACAATACCAGAAATCCGCAATATTGTGGGAACTATAAAGGACATTATTACGTTTTTCGCGAGTCGGTCTTGAGAAGAAAATTAATGCCAAACATCCCAAGTCCTGAACAACACAAGTGCATCAGAGTGTTTAAGGAGCCCTTTGTACGAATGATGCAAGCATTAGAAATCCTTTCCATTGAAGGAAATACCGCCACAAGAAAAAGCGCTTTTCAGTTGCATTCAGCGGCATGTAAGTCGTCATTCATCATGGCTATGATATTGATCGCGAAGTACTCTGCGATGTTAGAGCCAGTTGTAAATGCTCTCCAATCCAAGACCTTGGATATCGTCAAAACCTCGCAGCACATTCAACACATTGTGGAAATGGTTAGGAGCCATCGGAAAGATGAAGAAAAAAATCACCGATGAAGTGTTAAAAGAAGCTAATCAAATCGCCGAGCAACTGGGACTTGATCTGAATATATCACGGATTTTTGGTAGGCAGCAGCACCGCAGCAGCCATCCAGCAACAAATCCCACGGAGTTCTGGAGAAGATCCTTAATAACTCCGTATCTGGATTTTATAACTTCTTTGGAATTACGGTTTTCTACTGAAAATACACCTGCTTATGCATTGACATATCTACATCCTTTCCACATGCTACTCATAACAATTGATGAGTTAAAGGAAAAGACAGCTTCATTTTATAGTTTTTACCACTTAGAAGGCATAGAAGAAAAGCTAGAACTTTGGTACAAAATTTGGAAGGACAAGAAACTGAGTAGTGAAGAACTAAAAGATCTTGTTGTCTCCCAAGTCTTAAAGGAGACAGAACCTTTCTTTCCGTCGACGAAAAAGGCTTTGATGATACTACTCGCCCAGCCATGCACCACCAGTACAGTAGAACACTCTTTCAGTACTCTACGAGGGATCAAGACTTGGCTGTAAGTACTATGGAAGTATTTGACAGGTTAAACGACTGGTTATGGATACTCGCAAGCACAAGAAAATTTAGAAAGTTTGACAATACTGATTATTTATTCAAACAGTTGCGCCATCCCGCGAAATTACATTTTTAATATCAATTTTGCAACTGCTCTATATTGTGAATTTTTCATCATTGCATATTGTATTTGATATTCTATTGTTTTAATAAAAATAATTTTTTTTTTTAAATATTAATCATTTAATTATCCATACAAATGTTTCTAGTTTTATGTCTTCTTTCTTATATATATATATATATATATATATATATATATATATATATATATATATATATATATATATATATATTTATATATATATATATATATATATATATATATATATATATATATATATATATATATATATATATATATATATATATATATATATATATATATATATATGGTTCA
>JABUQX010145244.1:32500-35000 GCA_015478945.1 Trachelipus rathkii | reverse complement strand
TATATATATATATATATATATATATATATATATATATATATATATATATATATATATATATATTTTTTTTTTTTTTGGTTTTTACACCCATAAATATTTATATTTGATATAATTACGAAATAATCAATCGGCTTTCTGAACCTGAAAACTACATAAATAATAAACTTTGAGTTATTATTCCTAATGTATTTTTAAAATATTTTTAAACTTTTTATAAACAGACTTATTTTTATTTTTTTTGTTAAATAAGTTTTAATTTACGTATAATCACAAATTTTGCAATAACTATTTTATTATAAATTATACACCATAACGTTCTTAGTTAAGTTACATTTGTAACAAAACAACTCATAGCAACTCATTTAAGAGATATTTGGAAGTTATAAAAATAATAACCTCTATTTTGTTTTTTTAAAGCTGAAACTTGGTAGTATCTACTAAGATCAAACTTAAAATCCCCAGGTTTTATTTATCTTTCTTTTTATCCTATATATATATACTGTATATATATATATATATATATATATATATATATATATATATAGCAGCATATATATATATATATATATATATATATATATATATATATATATATATATATATATATATATATATATATATATATATATATATATATATATATATATATATATATATATGATTGTTTTCTGTTTTTTCAGGTGTGGGTGGGTGATGATGTAAGCTAAAAAGAATTAACCTAGAAATGATGGTCGTGATTCAACAAAGTTTATTCACCTAGTGATCCTGTCCAAAGACAGGATGTAGTTTAGAATGTAGTTTAGAGCTTAAAATAAGTTTCATGTTTTTTGTTGAATTTGTTAATTATTTGTGTGTTTTCATATTCCAGTTGTTAAGTAATGAAATATAGATGGTTAAAAATAGAAAGAACTAATAAGTAAAGATAAAAGAAGATAGAAGAAACGGAATTTGATGTAATAATGGGAAGAAGAAAGAGAGAATTGCTGATGGTGGAGGGTGTCTGAAAAAGGAATAAAGAATAAGAGGGTCAAGATATTATGGTGTAACATTGGAACAATAAATTAGCTTTGTGAAGATATAGTGTTTAACCGATTAATGCTCAGAGAGTGTGGTTCTAAGGCCCGTGATTGGCTGTTGGATATTGACGTCACTAAGCCCCCCTCCCCCATTTTACTCTCCCAAAATTTTAGGGACTTCTTGTCGAGCTATACTCATCAAACTTGCTATCCCAACCGCTGGTGGTGTTGCCTACCCGCAGCCGAGGTTTCAAGCTACTATGCCCAAGTAATAATGGGGCTGAGCCCCAAAACTTGGAAATGATCGTAGATAGACGAAATCACAGAGTACATTGAAGGGAATGGATGAATTAGAGTACTGAGCCTCTCTCTCTCTCTCTCTCTCTCTCTCTCTCTCTCTCTCTCTCTCTCTCTCTCTCTCTCTCTCTCGTATAAAAATAACTTAAGTTTTTGTAGAAATTAAAAAAATAAAATTTTTTAAAATTCAAAAACTTAAATGTTATTATTATTATTTTTTTTTTTTAGAGAGAGAGAGAGAGAGAGAGAGAGAGAGAGAGAGAGAGCGCTCTCTATATTAGAAGAATTCTCTCTCTCTCTCTCTCTCTCTCTCTCTCTCTCTTCTCTATATATATATATATATATATATATATATATATATATATATATATACAGACATATATATATCTAGTACAGAAAAATATATATATATATATATATATATATATATATATATATATATATATATATATATATATATATATATATTTATGTATTTAAAAATATAAAATATAATTTTTTAATCCATATCCCAATATCAATATGAGCAACACGAAAATTGAATACGAGGTTCGAATCATGTTCCTAATTTTAGTGCGGAAATGTAAAAAAATCTCAAAACTCACAATAGCTACAGAAAGAAAAAGGAAATACATTTTGAACCTTGTAAAATTAGTTAGAAACTGTAAAAAAAATAATAATAAATAAATAAAACAAAATTGGCTATTTTTTTTTAGGAGCAGGGGACATAATAGATATATATATATATATATATTATTTGTAAGGTATTAATGGCAATGTAGGGGGAGCCGACGGGGGACAGAGGG
The DNA here is from genome assembly GCA_015478945.1 of Trachelipus rathkii. Lineage (NCBI taxonomy): Eukaryota > Metazoa > Arthropoda > Malacostraca > Isopoda > Trachelipodidae > Trachelipus > Trachelipus rathkii. Next base: position 32,881 of record JABUQX010145244.1, on the reverse strand, counting down.
GGACGTTTTCCATACCCCGTGGGGGAGGCGGAGGAACCCCGCGACACCCAAATACCAAAGAGCGGGGGTTCCCGGAGTATTCCCGAGGGGGGGAATTAGTCCTTACCCTGTGTTCTGGGAGAAGGCCGAGACCCTGACTCCTGCCATCGGTGCGGTATACCCTTGGGGTATTTTTTAAAAAAAGCAAAATTTAGCTGGCTGTAGTTTTTGAGATTTTTTTGCAACATCTTCCGGACCGTAACTGGACCAGCATCCGGAAGCAACGTATCTCTCTTCCCGTAGCTACTGTAGCTTTTGGAGATATGAGACAATGCTGCGCGAAATTTTTGGCTGTTGAAATACATCCTTCCATATATATGAGGCATAGTATATATATTATAT
>JABUQX010145244.1:17500-22500 GCA_015478945.1 Trachelipus rathkii | reverse complement strand
TTTTCTGAACCATGATAGGCTCGGGATAAAATGTTTAAATAAAGTAGCATATGGCAGTAAGATAGATTTAATTGTTGTAAACACGAAATTTGTGTTGTATATATATATATAGAATATATATGATATATATATATATATATATATATATATATATATATATATATATATATATATATATATATATATATATATATATATATATATATATATATATATATATATATCAACATAATTAGCCTATTTGATATGTTTCTTTTTAAAATTTGGTTTATTGTTTTTAACCGCTTGAATTAATGTGAATTCATAAAGTTTCGTAATTACGTCACTAAACCATTTTCACAGAAAACGAAATAATGAAGAGAGCCAAATAAATTAAATTAGTAATATATATATATATATATATAGTATATATATTTATACAATCTATATATTTAAATTTATATATATATATATATATGTTATATATATATATATGTTAAATATATATACATATATATATATATATATATATATATTAAATAATGTAACTTGGACGCTTGCAGAATATATATGATCAAAATTTATTTTCTATTTATTATTGCTATTATTATTATTATTATTATTATTATTGTTTTTCCTATTATAATAATAATAATAATAATAATAATAATACATAACATAATATGATGATATTATTTATATTACATTGACACTCTATTACGCCTTATTACTATTATTACTATTATACCTTTGTACATGGCACATTATTAATAATAATAATAATAATATTAATAATTATTATTATTATTATTATTATTATTATTATTATTATTATTATTATTATTATTATTATTATTATTATTATTATTATTATTATTATTATTCATTATTACTATTATTACGCTATTTTTTATTATTATTATTACTATGATTATATTATTTTATTATTATTTTATTGAAAATCACAAGTATTGTATTTCTTGTTATTTTATCCTCACATTATTATTAATATCAAAGAACTTCTGTCAAATTAGTAAATGCTAGAGCCTTATACTTATGATATTTATTTTAAATTTTCTTGACTGATTAAACCAATTTGGATAGATTGACTGATTAATAATTATTTTTATACTTATTAAATAATTATTTAAAAAAAATTCTTTATCACACTACTTACAACGATGATAGAGAATCAAACACATCCAAACTTTGATACTTTAAACATATTCTCTTCTAAATTAACATCTCGATTTATCTAAAGAACTTTGATACATGATATTCACCCTCCCTACATGTCATTAACACCTGTAAGATTTAAAGATTTTCATACCAAATGCATTGAAAACATTATAAGTTTGAATAAATTATAATAAACAAAAGGTAAACTCTCACTACAGTTTGAGATAAAATTCCTGTCCCTTAAACTATGCATCATCAGCCTTGCCACCAGCAATATCACAGCTCAATATCATAAAAACTTAGCGTAGTAGAAAATAAATCTCTAGAGTACAAGCTGCTCTACCACACTGTAACATCACCCACTGTTTTGAAACTGAAAATTCTGCAAGGTCACACCTGACACGGGCTGCCAATTATACAGAAGTCACTAAAGACCACCTCTGCCCAAATGCCACTCACAACCTCTTCCACCGAGAATGAAAGGAGCACACCAGCTTTGTAATTACTCTGACATATACAACACACCTCCCAACCCCACAGATATTCCCATTATTATTAAACACATCCACACTTAGTTCACTGGCTATGGACGATCTCCTGCATATCCAGTTAATACCATACTCTTAGGCTCCGTCCGAGTGCCTCGAAGTGTCCCCACGAACAAACTAGGGACTCAGGGTCAACAAACCAGAGTAATTCTTTCCGACTGCGCTCTCGGCACCATCCCTCCCTCCCTCCCTCCCTCCTCCCTCCCCTCCAGACTCCCTCTCTCCCCTCTTTCCTCTCCTTCCTCCTAACTTTCTCCCTTTGTCAGCTCCTCCCTCCCCTCCCTCCCTTTGCTCCCACCTCCCACTCCCTCCCTCCTCCCTCCTTTCAAAAATAAAAATATAAAATAAAAAAATATCTTCCCTTTTGTTGAATATCCCATCCTGACAATTGACGACGCAGAACAACGCCTGCTAGACTGCTCGGACCTAACGTATATTTGGAAATAATTTTGACGCCATTTCTCTGAGTTGATCTAAGGGCCCCAGCCTGCTGTAGTGGCACAATATCTATTGGACAACCAGCTTCTTATTGCTCACATATATATATATATATATATATATATATATATATATATATATATATATATATATATATATATATATATATATATATATATATATATATATATATATATATATATATAGTATATATATATATATATATATATATATATATATATATATATATATATATATATATATAGGTAAATGTCTAGAACGTGTGTCGCACTACGAAAACGATACTAATCATTTTGGAAAATATACGAATCATTTTGGAAAAAAAAATTTAAAAATAAATGAAAAAAAGTAAAAAGAATTGATATATATATTTTTTTCACTTCACACTAAGCGAACAAAAATTAGGCTATGGCAATTTATTTCCTTTTAAATTTGACTTATGTAACTAAAGTTTGTAAAGCATAATTAGGTGAAATTTGGTTTAAAGCCACAACTCATATCTCAAAAACTACAATAGCTACAGGGAAAAGGAATACATTGCTGGAATGCTGGTCCAATTTTAGTGCGGAAAATGTAAAAAAAAAAAAAAAAAAAAAAAAAAAAAAAAAATATATATCTCAAAAACAATAGCTACAGCGAAAAGGAATACATTTTTGGAATCCTGGTAAAATTTAGATAGGAAAATGTAAAAAAATAAAATAAAAAAAATTATTGTTAATAATTATAGTAATATGATTAGAGAGCCTATTTAGAGACCTTTTATTGGTTACTCGTTAAAATAAATAGACTTTCTATTAAATTTTTTTACTAAAGAATACCCCAAGGGTATACCGCACCGATGGCAGGAGTCGGGGTCTCTCGGCCTTCCGGGGAACTACGGGGTAGGACTAATTCCCCCCCTCCGGGGAGGGTCTCCGGAACCCCCGCTCTTTGGTATTTGGGTGTCGCGGGGGTTCATCCGCCCCTCCCCTACGGGGTATGGAAAACGTCCCCCCCTGTGTTCCCCGTCGGCTCGAGCCCCCTACATTGCCGTGTAATACCTTTACAATTAATATATATATATATATATATATATATATATATATATATATATATATATATATATATATATATATATATATATATATATATATATATATATATATATATATATTATGTCCCCTTCTCTAAAAAAAAAAAACAATATTTATTTTATTTATTTATTATTTTTTACATTTTCCTAACTAAAATTTTACAAGGATTCCAAAAATGTATTCCTTTTCGCTGTAGCTATTGTAGTTTTTGAGATATGTTTTTTTTTTTTTTTTTTTTTTTTTAACAGTTTCCACAGTAAAATGCCAGGATTCCAACAATGTATTTCTTTTCCCTGTAGCTACTGTATTTTTTAGATATATATCGTGATTTTTTTGTTTTTATACCATATATTTCTCCATACTATATATATTTTTTTTTATATATATATATATATATATATATATATATGTAGCAATTAAAAAATTATATATATAAAACAGATATTGATGAATTAAATATATATTTCAGATATATATATATATAAGATATAAAAAGAAAAATAAATATATTTTTTTTATATATATATATATATATATATATATATATATATATATATATATATATATATATATATATATATATATATATATATATATAGATATATATAATATATATATATATATATATATATATATATATATATATATATATATATATATACTATATATATATATATATATATATATATATAACATATAAATCAGTGAAGCTTATTTTCAAATATTAATTCTTCTTTCGTGTTTTATTTTTACAAAAAAAGGTAAAAAATTAAATTTCTCAAAATATTTAGTTCATTACTTTAACTTTCGTTGTGCGACATACGTTCTAGACTTCAACCATATATATATATATATATATATATATATATATATATATATATATATATATATATATATATATATATATATATATATATTTCTTTATATAAATATAATATATATATATAACAATATATATATATATATATATATATATATATATATATATATGGTTCATGTGAATTGAATGTCCCGCGTTTTTCTTAGTCATAAAATTTTAGGTAAAGTATTTACAATTTTGTTTAAATTTTTCATGATTAGGGTAAATTTAAATTAGGTTAAAAAAAGAATGAAAAGTCAATTTATTTTATTAATGATGAAGTCTATTTCAAATTTAATGTTCCTTTTAAAAGAAAATATGTTGTTATATTATATGTATATATATATATGTAATAATAATAATAATAACATAATATGTATATATATATGTATATATATATATATATATATATATATATAGCAATATATATATATATATATAAGTAATATAATATAATATAATAATATATATATATAATAATAATATAAGAGAGAGAGGGAGAGAGAGAGCAAGGAGAGAGAGAGGCAGAGAGAGGAGGGACAGAGGAGAGAGCCAAGGTAAAGGAGCGATAACAAAAAATATTTTGTACGATTTTGGTTCTTTATTAAACTTTATCCAGTTTAATACTATTTATTTTTTTTAAGGGCATAATTCCAGAAAAGGGCCAGGAGAATTATCTCGAAATGTATGACACTTACAGGAAAACCAAATGCATAAATCAGCGTATAAAGCTTATTACCGGAATGTAAAAAAAACAAACAAAAAAAACTCGAAAAGTACGACACTTACAGAAAAACAAATTACATATTTGGAATCAGCGTATAAAGCTTATTATATAAGTCGTTTCGTCCCCCCCCTCTGTCCCCCCATCGGCTCGAGACCCCTAAAAATTGAAGTTCAAGG
>JABUQX010145243.1:50000-51304 GCA_015478945.1 Trachelipus rathkii | reverse complement strand
GATGTACTTCGTTCAGTTCAATGGTGTTATCGTTTTCGCATTTATCGGTGAAACGCTTTCGCGTTTTCGTGCGCCGCTTCAATTATTATTATTATTATTATTATTATTATTATTATTATTATAATTTTGATTCCTTCTATTATTCTTATTAGCATAGGAACCATATTAATATTAATATTATTATTATTATTATTATTATTATTATTATTATTATTATTATTATTATTATTATTATTATTATTATTATTATTAATATTATTATTATTATTATTATTATTATTATTATTATTTTCTAATTATTATTATTATTATTATTTTATTTTTATTATTATTATTATTATTATTATTATTATTATTATTATTATTATTATTATTATTATTATTATTATTATTATTATTATTATTATTATTATTATTATTATTATTATTATTATTATTATTATTATTTTTATTATTATTATTATTATTATTATTTTATTATTATTATTATTATTGTTATTATTATATATATTATTAGGTCAGCCTCCAGAAAGCAACATGCACGTAATAAAAAAACCATAACAGGTACAGAAAATAAATAAAAATTTAATCAGGAAGACATTTTATCCATGTAATTAAAAAAAAAACGCTTATGAAAAATTTAAAATTGTTAAAAATTTTGGAAAACTTGTATGATATTACCGTTTTCTGACAATACGAAGAAGCTCGTGTACTTGAGTGAGCACGCAAAGGTGCCAAATGTTGATTTTTTTTTAACTAAGAATGTCCCACGGGTAAACAAGAACGATGGCAAGGAGTCGGGGTTTCTCTCGACCTACCAGGGACGACGGGGGACTTTGCCCCGCTCTGCTCCCTCCGTCTGTCGAATCTAAAAAGGAAATAAGAAGAATTAACATTTTCTCCATAGCAGAATAAAAACTATTTGGCAACTCTTCCTCTCGCACTAAAGCAGAAATGGAAGGTTGATGAGACTGCAAGGTTGTTGAGAGCGTACTTTGCCAGACCAAAGATTATACTAATATTTAAGGTGTTATTAATAAATATTAGAATAAAATAATTTTTTTTTAAGTTTCATCGATGAAATTGCTTGCTAAAATCAAAAATGATATTTATTTTCCTGTAGCTGTTATAATTTTTTAGTTACATGCATGATGCTTTCGGGAGGCTGGCCTTATTATTATTATTATTATTATTATTATTATTATTATTATTATTATTATTATTATTATTATTATTATTATTATTATTATTATTATTATTATTATTATTATTATTATTATTATTATTATTATTATTATTATTAT
>JABUQX010145243.1:22500-25000 GCA_015478945.1 Trachelipus rathkii | reverse complement strand
GAACTTTTTCAGCGAATACCTGAGGCAGGAGATTTTAGGATTTCAAAAAGAGGCTGGTGTAAATCTCTAGCTCTTTTATCGATAGCAACTGTAGTCTAACTACTTTAGAGTAGCATTAGTTTCTCTGCCAAAACTTGCCTTGCTAACTGGGTTGTTACTAGGTTAGCGCCAGCTTTTCGGTAGTTACCGTTTCCAAACCTTCGGGTTTCCTATAGTGCTCGGTAGCGACAGTCGGATGATCTCCCTTTAGATAGCAGTTACTTTTGCCAAGGCCTTCAATCTAATCCAATCAGGACTTGGCAATACCATACCTGGCGCAGAGCTTTCAGTAGCGACCAAGGTACTGCTTTATTAGGTCCGAGTTATTCACAAACTCACTTTAGTTAACTTTGAGTCCTGGAGCGTGACATAGACTCAAACACCTGTTCAGTGGAAGTGACCAGCCTTGATGGGCCTCTCGAGATAGTAGTTATGATGACCAGGCCTTCAGCCTTCTTGGGTCAGACTGCTAGTTACCCTAGTGGCAGTGCTGTCGTATAGCAACCAAAGCATTGCTACTGAACGGTAGTTACCGTCTGCTAAACCTACCGAGTTTCCTTGTTATCCGGTGAAGCATCGAGAGCTCCCAATCATCCGCTTCCAGCGGACAGTCGGATGTGCCCCTTAGACACCTGAAGCCTCTTATTCACCCTAGTCTGAAAATCTGGTAGCTGCCGCGTAATCAACGGCAGTGCCAGCCTGTGAAGTTACCGTTCTACTGCTGGTTGACGGTAGTCGCATTCAAATTTCCGTTCGATTTCCTTTAGAGCCACCCGGTAACAGATATGGAGACTCTGAAACTATTCAGTTCGGTAGCACCTTCTGATGTTACCTGTAGACAGTGTTATTTTCACCACGCGATCATCCTTTTCCCTGTCGGACTTGGTAGCATCGATTAGACGGTAGTGTTGTACGGCAGCTACCGTCCACTCGCTTACTAACGGCGGTGAATCCTGCCCAAAACTCACTGAGTTTCAGAGACCCGCAGCGAATTTGAGCATTTATCATCTCTATCTTCATGACCATCGAATGAGTCCCCTTTAAGATGGTAGCAATTGACCTTGGGTTTAACTCGCATTGTCATCATTGGTGTTATTATCATGCTATAAGTAACTTATTTCTAAAAAGAATAGCTTTCTAGATAGGCTTTGTGTATTGAATCCTTAGTACGCTGCTAGAAGATAACACACCTAATCCAAGATATCACATTTACCTCAAAGACATGCTACTCCAAAGAATCCGTTCATCAAGACAACTACGCTGTTCCAGCAGTTTTTGTGTCTAATAAAGCATTTTAATAAAGTCATTGCTAAATTGAAGTTTATTCTTATCCTACCACATGAAGATTGTTTTGTTAACTAAAATTTTTACAATAGTATATATATATAGTATATATATATGATATATATATATGTTATATATATATATATATATATATATATATATATATATATCTGCGATTTATTTTTTCCTAGGGAACCTCAGTTTATAGATTAAAAGGAAGACAAACACCGAGGAGAGTGCCATAGTATATTAAGAACATTTCGCGCTATAGCTAAGCGCATCATCAGCTATAAGTAAATAATAAATTATAAATGAACAATGTCTATAATATTTACGATTATATAAAATATATAAAATATATAGAAAACTAAAAATATATAAAAAATTACAATTAAATCTATTATTAACCTTGTTTTTCTAACCATACATAACTGGATTAACCATAAGAATGAATGAACAAGATAAAGTCGGAACACTATTTATAACAAAATTATACATAAATTGCTTGGTTGTTTGGGACTTACTAAACTTAAAAATCAGTATTTATAACAGTATAATAAAATGAAAATTATAAAAGACATATATAATGAAAATTATTAAATTAAAATTAAAATAAATTAAGTTTGATTGAAGATAAATCAGAGTTGAGTTCAGGCTCCAATTCATGAATGAAGAGGCTCTCCATTATTTTCCTGTTGCGAGTATCAGTGACGGAGGCAAGAATCGAGAAGTCGTTGTTAGTGATAAGATGATCTTTTTCATGGCTATGGCTACGAAATGGATGAAAATTAGGAGATAGTAGAAGATTAATGGAAAGAAAAACCCTGTTTTGGCAACTTATGCAAAGCTTAGCCATTGACTAATATAGTGGGGCAGGCATTACAGTCAGCACACTTATACAAGTAGACTATCGAGAAGTGCAACTCCTTAGGGATTAAATCTTTGGACCGGAAAAAGTTACTAATTTTGAAATTATTAGTAGGAATAAAAATAAAGGTGGCAAATGGGAAGTGTCTCGTTAATATAGGTCTGAGGGTTCTAATAAGGGTGTCGGTGAATCGACCTGTGTAAGGAATCTTCAGGTAAATTTTCTGTTTAGGGACATCAAAAGTGGGAGTAGGTGGTCTAAAATGGTTCTCAAGGAAGTTAAATATGATTTTATCAACAAGGTATGAAG
>JABUQX010145243.1:17500-20000 GCA_015478945.1 Trachelipus rathkii | reverse complement strand
ACATATATATATATACAGTATATATATTATATATTATATATATATATATATAAAGAAAGAGTTATTATTATTATATATATATATTATATATTATTATTATATATATATGCATATATATATATATATATATATATATATATATATTATACATATATATATATATATATTATTATTATGTATATATATATATATATGTATATATATATATATATATATTATATATATATATATATATATATATATATATATATATATATATATATATATATATATATATATATATATATATATATATATATATATATATATATATATATATATATTCTCTCATATTGATACAAGTGGGAAGGAGACCAATAACATTCAGTTTTCTGAACGATCTTATTTTACTTTTTTTTGTAACGTTCCAACCTCACGGGCATAGCCCTATTTTAGAAGGTGAACGGTTGGTTAAGGAGTCAACGCACACCCAAAATTTTCCTAACCAATTTTTGAATGCTTTTTGGTTGATGTTTCAGCACGGCCATTACTCGCTAGAAATGCATATTTTTCAATCCTACAGGTAACTCAGATCACATTATATTTAATTAATTACGATACTACCCTCTCCAATAGTCCTACCTTGACCTAGACGTAATTTCTAACATTTTAACATGATTAATTGAGGGGCATTGTATAGCTTTTTTGCAACCTACCTAACCTTGACATGAATCTTGTTTTGACTTGGAAGACGCTTCGTTAACTGCCGAAAAATTTGCTTCTGTAATCTCCGAGGTAATGAGCGGCTTCTTTCCACTTTCTGCTGAACCTTTATCTCCTCAAAATGCTTAGTTCGATTGCACTCTTTTTTGTTGCCTTCATGATAGAGACAATGCCTATCGGGAATGCAAAAACTCTTCTTCTGTTATCCTTCTTGCCAACTTTCTTTCAACTTGGAATCGTTGTTGGTATTTTACTTTCAGTTTAAACGTGCTTTCAGGAAAAGAAAGTTTACTGACTTCCTTAGATCTCCGATTAATTGAATTTTTTTCCCATTGACGTAAAACACCTCTAATAATTCCAATGAAAAGAAGTGTGCTGACTTTTTGTATCTCTTACAAAAAAATTTTCTACCTCTTTGCAAGAACATCTCTAATAGATTCTGCAAACCTCCTTTCCTCCTCTTATTTGTTCTGTCGAATCTTTAGCTAATACTACTTCTGAAGAGACTAATTCCAACTTGAAACATTCTGACAATCTTCCTTCTGCCCCATGACTCCGTCTGTGATTACAAATGACCGTCTGCATGAGATTCTGACATCTATGAACTTTTGGAATGCTAGTAGCATGGCCGGCATTCCTCCCTTGTTTTGAGAGAAAGAGAGTGTGTGCCTTTGAGTTGGTATCTGTTCTTGTTCGACTCTGCTCTTTATGTCTTAGTACTAATATTTTCCGTCAATGCTCGAAGCGCGCATACGTTTAACCGATTCTGATCCTTCTACCTACTATTTTACAGCTCTCACTTTTATTCTGTCCAAAATCTTTTAAACAATCTTTAGCTTTGAAATTTCATTCCCTTTTTTCAGATCACCAGTATGGTTTCCCACGTTCGAGGTTAACTGCTGAAATTATTTCCTTTCTCACTTATTAATGATCCTTTGTCCTTAGGGATTATGGGGAGTCGTGTGTGGTAGTCAAAACATATCGAAAGCCTTTGACAGGATATGGCATGAACCACTGCTCTCTAAGCATGCTTTATTTTGCTTTCTTCCTTCTCTTTTGCACACTTCATGACCTACTTTTACCAGATTGTCCCACTTGATTTGATATAGATCTCTGCTAGTCTCTCGAAGGATTTGTTGATTCTCGTTTTACTTCAACTTTATCCTAACTTTTTAAAAACAATCTTCTCAGGTGCACCTCCAACTCAGCTCATTATTATGGCGATGACTCAACTCTCCATTCTTTTACTCATTTCAAATCTGTTCTCTCTTTTTCGTATTGAGCTATCTCGACCCCAGTTTTCAGATTCCATTCTTGCCAATCTGGATAGTATTTTCTGGTGGATTCTCCTCAATCTTTTGAAATGCAACGCTTTAAAATCTCCCCTTCACACCTCTCTATCAAAAATAAGCTCTCATCTTTCCTATCATCTTCGAATTGCCAATGACTTAAACACTAATCCACTAAGTTTATAGTTTAAATATCATACTATTGATATAATGCATGTGAAGGTAAAAAAATAATGAATATCACCCAAACTCATTCCGCCGTGTCACGGCAGCGTCTGGCACATGAGCGCTTACCATCTATAATTATAATTGGATAGCTGAAACCCTAGAGTGGTAGAGTGTGCTGCCACGTTACCTACTTTGTTGACTCTATTACAAAAGTTTCGGAAATGATCTCTCGCAGGACAATTTAAAGGTTCAGATAGAATTATGTGATATATATAGAAGAAAGATAGTATGAGTGTTATATTAAGGTTATATATATATATATATATATATATATATATATA
>JABUQX010145243.1:7500-10000 GCA_015478945.1 Trachelipus rathkii | reverse complement strand
GTTTAATCCGTTTATGATGTTTTGTGTGATATTTGTTAGTGCTGTTGAGGTGGAGTGTGATTTTTTGAAGCCATGTTGGTGGGTTGGGGAGTGAAAGTGTGGCTGGATTTTAAAAAACAATTTTCTCCATTAGCTTGCACAGGAGTGAGAGGAGGAATATGGGTCGATATGAAGAGGGAGGCTGGGCTTTTTCTAGGCTTTAATTTGGGTATAATTATGATTTTTTCCAGAGGGAGAGATGTAGTTGAGTTAATTTATTCTCAACATATTTAATTTAAATGAGATGGCAGCTGACAGAGGTGTTTAATGTAGGTATTTGAGATGTTGTCTGGCCAGAGGCTAGAGAGTTTTTTAAGGTTTACCATGAGACAATTTAATGTAAGTAGGAGGTTTGGATTGATGTTCACCTGTTTTTTTGAGGTTATTATTTTATTGTTTGGGTGAGTGATTTGCTGGAGATTTTGGGAGAGTATTCTGAAAGATATTGTAGTTGCTTGGGGAAACGGAGAGTGTTGTCTTTTTCTCTCAAAACATCGTTTAGGGCAGAAGGTTTGTTATTTGGGAAAGAAGAGATGTTTCACTACCTGCTATTAAGGGCCATTTCTTTTTTCTTCTTGTTATTCAATAATGTCATTTAGGTGATTTATCAATTCTGGCCTGATGGTGGGAGATGAGATTGAAGTTAGTGCGTTCAAGAAGTTTATTTTGAGTAGCGATCTGGGGTAGATTTTATATTGTCTAATGATGTTAATTTGTTTTATCATGTTGCAGACTTCAGGTGTTAATGAAGGGTTGTAGTGTTTTTCTGTGGCCTTTTGGTATGTAGAGGTTGGAGGCTTTTTGTCTTCCTCCCATGGGTTTGTTTGTTGCCATATAAAGAGATAGAGAGATGTTGATTTCTAGTAGGGGAAGGCGAGTTTCTTAAGTATTATGAATTTTTGCCAATTTTGCCTTTTTGGTATTTAAGTAAAGTTGTAGTTATTTTGAGGTTGACTACTTTTGTTGTTATATGTGATTATTATTGGAACGTGGTCTGATGGAAGATCTATTTCTGTGTAATATGTTATTTTTGATGTTATAGGAAGAGAGGAGAAAGTGGGATATATGGAGATGTTTTTTTTACACTAGCTTGTGTTGAATTTTGGTGGGGAGGCTCATAATTCAACATATTTAAGATATTAAGTTCATCGATGATGTGCCAATTCCTCGGTTAAGTATGTGAGTGTTTCCTGTACCAGATTGTATGATGATCGTTGACCTGCCTCATTATTAGATTGTTGAGTGTATTGGATAGGTTTAAGTTAGGTTTGTAGTTGTTTGGACAATGTTGAGATGTGGGGTGGGGGATGTATATGTTTATGTTGTGGGAGATATTGTTGAAGAGAATAGTAAATGATTGGATGTTGAGGATAGGGTCATTTAATAGGTTAGTGGTTTCTGGTGTAGTGTTATGGTAGGATAGGTTGGTTTTTAATTAGTGTTAATAGGGTGTGGTTTTCTGGGAGTGTGTTTGAGTAAATGGAGTCGTATCCATAGAATGGTGTTCTTGGGGTATTTTGTGGAGTATGGGCTTCCTGTATCAGGGCTATATCTATGTTGTGTTTGTAAAGAAAGGCGAGGATTTCTGAATATTTGTTATACAGGCCATTTATATTGATTTAGCTGATATTTATAGTTAAATTCTAATTGTTCATGTTGATTGGTGGTGTAGCGTTCTGGGGGATTGCAAATATGTGCTGGTTAATGTGTGGTTTAGCTTAAAGCAGAATTGTATAAGGAACATCTGTTTTTGTGGATCTATTTTTATGGATTATTAATGGATAGCTGGTTATCCGTTATGCGTTTGATAAATATAGGACCGATATATTTTGTTACTATGGTTTTAATGTATAACGCCAAAGAATATTTAAGATAGTTGGAGTGATATGATATACAGTGTGTATATTTTCAGAGTGTAGGTGTTGAGATCAGGAGAGGGTTTGGGGTGACCTTGGGGTTCAAGTGATCTCAGGAGCGACTTGTGCAGGTCCGCAGAATTTCACATTCACCGGAGGAGAATGTTATACAATGGACACAAATTGCTCATAATTTACGAGTACTAAAGATGGAAATTTTGTGGGTTATTGTACAGGCCGCTACCATACACTTACATAGTAGATATGAATGTTAGTATTATGGTTAAATTAATTATTATTGCTTACAGAATATAAAGGAAAGAAATGAATATGATATAAATAAATGACAGGTTTACAGGAATTCAAAGGCATAGAAGATATCAATATTTTTGGGTAAGGCTTTGAGCGTCTTTTCTTTCTGAGCAGTTGATGGTCGGGGGTTTTACTGCTTCCCTCGCTCAAAGGGTGAGGGCTTCCTTCTCGATACCCATGCGACTACATGGGGTGCTTTTTTATCAAATATTTGCATCTACTAATTGCAGATTTCATCCACACCTCGTGAAGGAGATTTAAATCTTTGGGATATATATATATATAGCATATAT
>JABUQX010145242.1:47500-49506 GCA_015478945.1 Trachelipus rathkii | reverse complement strand
ATATATATATATATATATATATATATATATATATATATATGTTATATATATATATATATATATATATATATATATATATATATATATATATTTATATTTATATATATAGATATATATATATATATATATATATACATATATATATATATATATATATATATATATATATATATATATATATATATATATATATATATATATATATATATATATATATATATATATATATGGGAAAGATGTATTTCATTAACAGCAAAAATTTCTTCAATTCCATTCTCATATCTCAAAAACTACAATAGCTACAGGGAAAAGGAATACATTGCTGGAATGCTGGTCCAATTTTAGTGCGGAAAATGTAAAAAAAAATCTCAAAACTACAATAGCTACAGCGAAAAGGAATACATTTTTGGAATCCTGGTAAAATTTTGGATAGGAAAATGTAAAAAAAATAAAAAAATAAAAAAAATTATTGTTAAAAATTATAGTAATATGATTAGAGAGCCTATTTAGAGACCTTTTATTGGTTACTCGTTAAAATAAATAGACTTTCTATTAAATTTTGCTTTTTTTTTTTTTACTAAAGAATACCCCAAGGGTATACCGCACAGATGGCAGGAGTCGGGGTCTCTCGGCCTTCCGGGAACTACACGGGGTAGGACTATCTCCCCCGGGAAGGTCCCGAACCCCCGCTCTTGGTATTTGGGTGTCGTGGGGGTTCCTCCGCCCCTCCCCTACGGGGTATGGAAAACGTCCCCCCCTGTGTTCCCCGTCGGCTCGAGCCCCATACATTGCCGTGTAATACCTTTAAAAATAATATATATATATATATATATATATATATATATATATATATATATATATATATATATATATATATATATATATATATATATATATATATATATATATATATATATATATATATATATATATATATATATATATATATATTATGTCCCCTGCTCCTAAAAAAAAAATACCAATATTTATTTTATTTATTTATTATTATTTTTTTTTACATTTTCCTAACTAAAATTTTACAAGGATTCCAAAATGTATTCTTTTTTCGTAGCTATTGTAGTTTTTGAGATAAGATTTTTTTTCATTTTCCGCAATAAAATTTTGCCAGGATTCCAACAATGTATTCCTTTTCCCTGTAGCTATTGTATTTTTTGAGTTTTTTTTTTTTTTAAATGACAGCTTGCCGTTATTGAAATACATATAAGCCTATATAAATATATATATATATATATATATATATATATATATATATATATATATATATATATATATATATATATATATATATATATATATATGTGTGTGTGTGTGTGTGTGTGTGTCCATATATGACCTATTCTGTTTTACGACTCCGTCAGTTTTGATTTTCTTTTTTTTTTTTTTAATATATTGCCACTATATGATACTAACAATGAATTTCAGTGGTAACGGATATGATTCAAAAGTTCGAAATATTTAAATAATTTTTTTAAAAATCACATTTATGTTAAATATTTTTTCAAAATGAAATATCTCGAAAAGTACGACACTTACAGAAAACAAATTACATATTTGAAATCAGCGTATAAAGCTTATTACAAAAATGTTATATATATATATATATATATATATATATATATATATATATATATATATATATATATATATATATATATATATATATATATATATATATATATATATATATATATATATATATTAGGGGCCTGAGCCGACGGGGGACAGAGGGGGGGACGTTTTCCATACCCCGTAGGGGAGGGGCGGAGGAACCCCCGCGACACCCAAATACCAAAGAGCTTCCGGAGACCCTCCCCGGAGGGGGGGGAAATAGTCCTACCCTGTTGTTCCCCGGAAGGCCGAGAGACCCCGACTCCTGCCATCTTTGCGGTTTACCCTTGGGTATTCCTTTAGTTTGAAAAACACCAAAAAAAAAAAAAAATAAAAAAAATATTACTAAAAAATTTATTTTTTAAAAAATTATTTAA
>JABUQX010145242.1:25000-27500 GCA_015478945.1 Trachelipus rathkii | reverse complement strand
GTGCATTTAATTCCTTTTGATAATGGTTATGCTATTTAGTGTTCAATGTTTTATATATATATATATATATATATATATATATATATATATATATATATATATATATATATATATATATATATATATATATATATATATATATATATTATTTATGCAAATAGTGTATTTAAAATTTTTAATATTAATAATTTGTACTAGAAGTAAAACTTACAATGCAATATTTGAACACCCAAGTGAATTTCCGCCTTCGATGATTCCTTCAGAAGCAGATATTGTTAGGCATTATCTATTTGTTATGAATAGAGAACAAGTAACTTCGAAAGGTTCGGTAACCGCTAAAGATGGTTATAGAATTGTTATAGAATCTGGAGAAAGTTCCATTTCAACCATAACATTTGATGGAATATATTTAAGAGTTCAAAGACTTATAGAATCAGCTTCAAAACTAAATAAGATTCGAAAAAACAGACGCAAAGAGGAGTTTGAAAGGGAGGTAAAATCATATGATAAGATGTTTGACATTTGCACATGCAACTGTTATGATAAAAAAAATGAAAGAAATGATTGTAGATGCAAAATTAGAATACCTATTATTGAATGGGAATTCTATGTAGGTCAAAAAAAAAAAAAGAAGAAGAAAATTTAACTTGGGACAATTGATAAATCAGTAACAGGTGCGAGAAGAAGGAAGCAAGAAAAATTGGAAAGGTTAAATATTGAATTTATTATAAGTCAGTCTAGACAGGGGAAGGGTTTGTAGCAGCAGCAGTAGAAGTACCCGAGCCGTCTAAATTTGTCTTCTTTCAACCATTGCAGGATTAAACTTTGATGTTGTGGAAGAATAGACATTTATTTCGACAGTGGTTAATTTGTTTCTTACTGCAAATGAATTTTCATTCAGACACGTATTCCAGTCAACTGTGGAAAAAAAAAAAGAACAAAAATCTTTTAAGGTAGCATTATAAATAAAAATATATATATATATATATATATATATATATATATATATATATATATATATATATATATATATATATATATATATATATATATATATATATATATATATATATATATATATATACAAATAAAGAAAGAACATATAATGGGAAGATAATGTCTTCTATTGCTTTATAGCTGTTCTTGAATCCAACTTTTTTGGGTTGGAGGATAGCTCAGTTGTATAGCATCGGGTATATTGTCCTCATTCGCAACAGGCGGTGGTTCAATCCCAGAGAAGGCAGTAATTTCTTTATCTTCCCATTATATGTTCTTTCTTTAACATCTTATCTAATTGCGATTAATATGCAATATTTAACATCTATATATATATATATATATATATATATATATATATATATATATATATATATATATATATATATATATATATATATATATATAGTTAATATTATATATGTATAAATGTAGGCAGATGTATGTATATATGTATGATTATCATTTTGAGAATTCTTGAGAGAGTTTTTATTAATGTAATTCCTTTAAGAGCTTCAAAGAGTCTACTTGAAAGGGATAAGCAGTGATAATCTTCTCTTTGTAACTGTACTGAAATATTTAGAAAACGGTGTGAAATGTAATTTCGTTTCTCTGTATTTTTTTTAAATGTTTATATTATTTTCTATACATAGGCTCTTGCTTTAAAGAGGCAAGCCTCTCATAAGTACATCGAATAACAAAAGAACAGTTCATAACACCATACATATTGATTCTTGACTATGGAGATACGTTCAATAGCACAGTGTTTAAATCATTTTGTTAATGGAAGTTTGATGATATTTGAGGAAAAGAGAGTGTTCAAGACTTTACTAGATCAAGTGTGAAATAATGTAAATCAATGTAGAAAATCATATAAATATTACCATATTCTGTTATCATCATCATCATCATCATCATCATCATCATCATCATCATCATCATCATCATCATCATCATCATCATCATCATCACCATCATCATCATCATCATCATCATCATCATCATCATCATCATCATCATCATCATCATCATCATCATTATTATCATTATTATCATTATTATCATTATTATCATTATTATCATTATTATCATTATTATCATTTATCATTATTATCATTAGTATCATTATTATCATTTATCATTTTTATCATTTATAATTTTTATCATTTATCATTATTATCATTTATCATTTTTATCATTTATCATTTTTATCATTTTATCAGTTATCATTTTTATCATTTATCATTTTTATCATTATTATCATTTTCATCATTATTATCATTATTATTATCATTATTATCATTATTTTTATCATTATTATCGTTATTATCATTATTATCATTATTATCCTTATTATTATCATTATTACTATCATTATTATTATTATTATTATTATTATTATTATTATTATTATTATTATTATTATTATTATTATTTTTAATGTGCGTGTGGTATTATTAATAAGAACATCATTTTTTTTGTTATTGTGTGTGTGTGTGTGTGT
>JABUQX010145242.1:7500-12500 GCA_015478945.1 Trachelipus rathkii | reverse complement strand
AGTGACTGTTATTTTTCAATTATTAATTAAAATTCTTTAAGTGGCAACCTTATATATTAAAAATAAGTATAATTGCGCATTAAACATAAGTATGGGTTGAATCATGTATGTTATAGAATAATTTTACAAAAACTTGTCTAAGAATGAACAATTTACGTATAAAAAATACTTATAGGCACATACATAATTATAGGAAAGAGTAGAAAACAAAAACAAAAATTACTAAGATGATATAGGTTTGTTACCTAAATAGCATGGTTGTAATTCGTGGGGTAATTATGGATATCCATATCTGATATGCAAGAAAGCTTTGTATTTCGATTATCTCAATTATAGACCTATATATATATAAGGTTATATATATATATAAAGATATATATATATGGTATATATATAGATATATATATATATATGAAAGATTAGTAAGAGTTATATATATATATATATATATATATATATATATATATATATATATATATATATATATATATATATATATATATATATATATATATAATCATTTCACTTCATTTTCAATTTTCTCTTCAATTACTGTGAAGTGTTTTTAGAAATGAGATAAAATTCCAAATCATCTTTTATGTTTTTTTCTCAAAGAAATGAAAAAAATGGAATTAAGTCATTTTATGGAAGGTTAAATCTACTGATGTGCTTTTCACTTCAGGCATTTACGATGGGCTTGTTGTTCTTATCATTTTTTCAATCTTCTTTTTATTCTTTTCTCCTCTATGTCTTCTTCTTCATTTATATCTTTCATTTCCTCTTTGGGATTTTTTGTAATTCCTCTGCATCAAAATTCTTTATAAAATCCATTTTATATTGTTGAACAAAAGTATTTTTTTTTAATTATTTAATAAAGTAAATAATCTATATAATTTTGAAGTAGGCCTAAGGATTAATGTCCAAATTTGGTTAATTTCCAGGTAAATTCAAACATCGTTTCCTCTTCTCGTCTTCTGAAAAGTCATTTCCAGACTCTCTCTTTATTCATTTTCCCCTTAGCTTTTTTTTTCTCGAGAGTACTTGTAATACTCAATTTTGCCTGTGCCTGACGTTCCTTAGGGTCTTGGAAAAATATAAGAAACACGATGTATAAGTATATAGGTTAGCGTTGCTATATATATATATATAAGTTATAGAGCATATATATGGTATATAAGGTTATAAGAGCAGCATATATATATATATATATATATATATATATATATACAGTATATATATATATATTGGTTATTATTATATATATATATATTATATATATATTATTATTATTATTATTATTATTATATATATATATATATAGCAGTATATATATATTATTATATGTATTATATATATATATAAAAATATATATATATATATATATATATATATATATATATATATATATATATATATATATATATATTATTATATATATATATATATATATCCTCACAGGAGTGTAATTGATTCTTGCTATGGTGTTATACTCTTGGGGTGAACAATCTGGAACTGGAATATAACATATTGGCAAGAACCAATACTTGAGGACTTTGTGCATCCCTTCGTTCCCAGCATTAGTATATCCATTTGTCACAAATGAAATCTTTTAGACTTCTTTCTTTCCCTTCATTCTTTCAATCCTCCTCCTCCACATCAGTTATTTTTTTATTTTATTTTTATTTTGAATTCCCGCCCTTCAGTCCCTTTGCGTACTTTGTACATATCTTTTCCTTTCTGAAAGAGGTTGTCCTCCAATATTTCCTATCACAGATCTTTGGACCATCCGGTGTCTCTTCCAACATGGGTATTCAGTCCACCTCACACTCCTTCCTGTGAATAAGGGTGTAAGCTAAAAATCGATCTTAGGCGATTACGACCTGGATGCCAATTGTAGGAGACTCTAACCATCAAAGTAACCGCTAGGAGGCTGCCCTGCATTTTGGTGTATATTCTCGGGTTCTACGTGAAGTTATTTATTTTCCGTGCTGTTCACGGGTGGAAACCGGCGTGGAGTTCCGGGATTATCTTCCGAGACCACGTCCACAGCCTACCCTACGGATTGGGGTCCGGGAAGTTGTGTGAGTCTCTGGTCTGTTGCCTGTTGTGGGGAGAAGGACTACCCTTCCTTATGATAAACGCCTTTCTACCCCATTCTGTTATTTACTTTTATGTTTCATTTGTTTTCTTGTTATAATAGTTCATTCATTGCGGAGAAGAAGTTTGTGGTATAAAAATTTACATGAAACTGGCTCTTCAAGATAAAACGTTATTAAGCCAAGGCGTGCATTATTACAATCTGTCGGGTTCCCAGCCTGATCTCACCTCGGTCCCTCCTACTCCTAGATCAAGTGTTTCCTCTTTAATTTCTTCTACTTCACCTGAAAGTCCTCTGCATAACCTCAGCGATTCGTTGCCTGGTATGTCCTTGACACCCCAGGTGCCCAGGTGTTTCCTCTTTAATTTCTTCTACTTCACCTGAAAGTCCTCTGCATAACCTCAGCGATTCGTTGCCTGGTATGTCCTTGACACCCCAGGTGCCCAAATGGTTGGGGCAATCCAGAAAAGGTGCCCCCTTCCTAGTCGTTCTCATTTGTTCTCTCATATGCTGCTCCCCCTCCGAAAATGTCATTTGAAACATCATTCCCGATATATTACTTATTGCGATCCACCACCTCCAAAGCTCTTACTGAACTAACAACCATTATTTTTAGCGATGCACTTGAAAAAGTTTTAGGAAATAAAAACTCCCTAGTCAGGGTAATGAGAAATGGGTTCTTTCTCGTTCAAGCTACTACCCTGAATTAAAGTTCCATATTGACATCTTTAACGTCTCACAGAAATATCCTTCTTATTTCCACTTCTGATGAAATAAGAAACACATCCAAAGACACTATTTATTCTTTAGAACAGAAAGACGAAGATATTGCTGTCATTTCAAGAAATCTACAACAAAAACTATTTTCTATTAAAAACGTATACCGATTTCACACACGTCGGGATAGCCGATCACCCCAAATCCTCGTTTACTGTCTACCCTTAATACCTCTTATCCACCTACTAAGGTGAACATTGTGTTTACAAGCTGCGGTGTTCATGCGTTTATTCCCCGACCCAGACGCTGTTTTAAATGGTCATCATTTCTGGTCATACTTTTTGGTTATCACCGAAAATGCTGTAGGGGACCACATGACATATGTGCAGTCTGCGGAGAAGAATTTCACACTCCTTTCAAAAACACACCACACTACAAAATCTGTGGAGCACCCCACAGTGTCTCTTCCCTAAAATGTCCATCCTGCTTGTTTGAACAGGAGGTTTTGGAGATATGCACTATACAAAAATTTAGGAGAGATACCATACAC
This sequence comes from Trachelipus rathkii, assembly GCA_015478945.1. Lineage (NCBI taxonomy): Eukaryota > Metazoa > Arthropoda > Malacostraca > Isopoda > Trachelipodidae > Trachelipus > Trachelipus rathkii. The sequence goes on along the minus strand of JABUQX010145242.1, from coordinate 9,135 downwards.
CAGCTCAAAGACAAATATCCTGCAAGATCAAGGCAATCTTACGCTACAATTGCAGCAGCCCCCCCCCCCATCTCCACCTGTCAACCCACCGACACAACTTCATTCTAGAAGAACTCTTCGCTCCAATCCCAGCAAGACTCAGGCAGTTACTTTAACCCCCTTGCCCGCATTACCTATATTACCGACTATTCAAATAGTTAATAAAAAACCACCCTCGATCCAATTTCTAGCCCAAAATGCCGTCACCAACCCTACCCCTTTTATTTTTCAACTAAACAGCAATGAAACTAAGTTGGTTCATCCTCCACATAGCTTGGAGAGCATTTCCTGCCAAGAAACTCTGCCCCATACCCTCCCAATGAGTTCTCCTAAACTCATGTATGAGACCTGCGTCTTTGTTCCCTAATCCGTCTCTCACAATTACTCCAACTCCTGAAAAAGATGTCCCTAAAGTCCTAAACAGAACCAAAAGATTATAAATCAAGGCAAAGATTATCGCTAAAATATAAAACATCCGAATTTCTAAAACAGCACACACCGATCCTAAATGCAAAAACTGCAACTCAGAAGAGATCTCAACATAAGTCTACCTCTGAGACAAAACATTGACATCAATAAATTGTACCCAAGAACCATAGCTGTCGAACAACCCACCAAATAACCCTCTAATAGTTTGCAGGATTATTCCAGCTCTTCTGTCATCTTAAAATGACTCTATGCGCCAAGGATTATATGCGGACCATGAATTGGATTATAGTTCCCAAATAGAGTTTCATGTGACGACTCACTCTTTTTCTAATGCTTCCCGCACTTCCGAGAGAGATGAATGGAAAACTGTTCAACGCAAACACCGTAAATGCTCCGAGTGTTCTGAATCTGGTTGCGGCATGAAAAAGGACCATGTCTCCAAATGTCCAGTCTCCCAAAATCGCCCACCTGATCACTAACTAACAAAGTTTCCAGCATTAGACTTTTGCAATCCAATGGGTCCTATATAGGATCTTAAAATAGCAACAGCAACACTCTCTCAGAAACATGACACTTTTCCTGTAACACCTTCCTACATTCTACCCCATTTCCATGGAAAAAGGACCACATTCCCCACACATTTCTGAATCGGCTTTCTTGGCAGATATTGATATCACTCCCATGAGCCCTTTGGTTGCTCTTCCAACCACCAATCAAGTCCACATAATAGCATGGACTTGGGTGAACTCAACTTACTTCGCATCCATGGCGAAGTCCTTCCAACCAATACCACATAAAACTCCCTTCCCCAAAAACTGATCGTACAACCCAAATATCTGTTATACGACTATTCCTTACCACCAGGATTTATTGCTCCTCCTCGTCGGAACTCTTATATATATATATATATATTATATATGTTATTATTATATATATATATATATATATATATAGTTAAAGAATATATAGCATATTATTATTATTATTATATATATATTATATTATAAAGAGTGATATATATATTATTATTGGTTAACTGGGATAGTGTATATTTATATTTATATAGTATATATGTAAATATATATATATATATATATTATGGTTATTACATATATTATTATTATATATATATTATTATATATATATTATATATATATATATATATAT
>JABUQX010145241.1:40000-46417 GCA_015478945.1 Trachelipus rathkii | reverse complement strand
AGAAGGTTACTGGTGCAATTAAATCGTTGGTGGATGTAAGGAATAAGTCTTTAGTGCGCTGGGGTCTTACATGAGGGTATGTTATCAGTGTTAATGTATAGTAGTGAGACTACGGTCTGGATAAGAGGCATAGATCTAAATTTCAATGTGTTCAGATGGACACTTATGGTTTTTAGGTGTGAAAAGAAATGATAAATGAGGAATGAAACGTATTAGAGAGTTATGTGTGTGAAGAAAGGGTGTGAATAAATGAAAGTACGCAGAGATGTCATATGGAAGGATGAATGATAGTCGTATGGTTAAGGAATGTATAGTGGTGAGTGTGTTGGGAATCGACCGGCTGAGACCGAAGAAAAAGTGGATTGAGTCTGTAAGGGAAGGTCTGGAGGAGAAAAATGTGAGTTTGGCAGTAGAATAAAGGTGCATAAAAGGGTGAATGGCGGGCTTTGTGTAGGGTGTGTTAGCCCACATGGACAGGGATAAACTTACACTTAACGATACGCCATCGTGAGAGTCCATCGCGGTCCCGTGAAGCTCTAGGGTGGATTTTCTGACTGCGACGAGTTCTCACCAATAGGTATAGAGGCGGCGGTAAGGCTGGTCTTTCTTTTCGACCTGTGTCATATTCTTCTACTACTTTTCTGTTTCCGGTGCATGTCACGCCCCTTACCCCCAGTCTTGAGGAAAAAAGGTAGATGATGATGATGATATATAAAATAAAAAAAAAATTATTTTCTTCATACTATCAAAAAAAATTAATCAAACAATAAAAAAAAATTACTAACTTTCAATATTTTATACATCCGCATTTTATAATTCCCTCCCAAGCATGGGTCAAATTAAAGGCCAACATGTACCGACACCTGGCGTTTAAAAGTGCCTCAAAAATAGTTAATAAAATAGATAAGTAAGATTGAGCACAGCGGTAATTCTGGGGGTCAAAGAATTCAACAGAGAGTGGAGGAGACTGTGTATAAGTATATGTTTTTTTTAAAATGTGTAAATCAAAGATTTTAATTACTTATTTCTATTCTATTATCCATTTTAAATAAGAGAAATTGTGGTGGAATAAAGTAATAAATTAAATGCTGTAGTATTTAACTAATAATTGCGGGTAACGTATGAGTATTGATGAGGGTGTGCACACCAAACTGATACTACGTTCAATGAAGATACAATTACTCTTTAGTTCTTTACTACAATACAACAAAGTAATAATGAAAGGTTAAACTGTTCTTTAGTGGAAGTTCTTAAAACCATAAACTCATTAACAGCTTAGTTGGAAGGTTAATGTGTTCCAGTCTTCCATCAATCAGAAATTTATCAATAATAATATTTTTAAAACTGCATAAAAAATAATGTATAGTTAAATTAATCTGAAAAGTAATTTTCATTAATAACATTCGTTATCAAAATAAATTTTAACTAATCAACCAATTACGATAAAATAAAATTATAGAGAAATAATAAATAAAATGAAATGTACACATTCAAAGAGAGGAAATGACAACAATAAAAATACACAAAAATAAAAACTAACAATACATATAATACGCTATAATAATAAAAAGGCCTTACCTTCCCCCAAAAATGGAGCATATTATCATTTTCCTCACTTTGTGTTTGTGATAAAGTGTAAACCTCAGTAATCAACTGATTCAACACTACACAGCCTTTACTAAAACCAATCAAATTAATGTTCATTGATTTTTCTATACCATTTTCAATAGAACATGTACTTTCTTTAGCTTCACAACTGTCTTCACTTTTTCGATAGTTTTGATAAAGCATTTGTAAGGAGATTTTTTAAGTGAGATAATGAACTATGCATTTCAGTATAAGTTGGAGATCCTAAGTTATTACTTGGAACGAAATTGTCATAACAGCTGAATGTTTTTAATTCAATCCTGCATATATATATATATATATATATATATATATATATATATATATATATAAGTGTGTATCTATATAAATATATATATTTTTATATATATATTATATATATATATATATATATATATATATATATATATATATATATATATATATATATATATATATATATATATATATATATATATATATATATATATATATATATATATATATATATATATATATATATATATATATATATATATATATATATATATATATATATATATATATATATATATATATATATGTAAGGGTGAGTGTGGAGTCCAGGTCAAATGTATTTCTTAATATTAGTTTCACAATGTGACCAAAACCTAGAATGGAATTCTTATTCTAAATAGAATAAGATAGTACATTCAGTTATTAATGTTACTGCATCAGTTAAATTATTTTTTTTATGTTTATTATTTACTCTTGATTTTTGATGGATAAATAATACAGTATCTCTTTCTTCTTACAGTCCTTCTCATGGTCATAAGTTCCTAAGTATTAACTTTTTCTGATTTTTATAAATTCTAATAATATTATATGACAAAGGTGATAAGTTGCTTTCCAAAGTAGACAAAGTGCATGTTGAGTTGAATTGCCATTACCTTTATACGAAGTACCTACAAAGGTATGAAATGTTGATGTACCTATACATTGGGATATAATATTCACAGGTCAGTAGTTCGTCTTGACTTTGGTGAAATAGTTATAACATTAAAATGGTAGTTAACTTACCCTCATTCCCTTATGATTACAGCCCATTCTCAAGTTCTCCTGTTGTGATTTCATCCATGAATCAAATTCTTCAACAAAACCCCTCACAGACGTTCTTATCGTTAGGGTAAGATCTCTCTCTCTTATTACTTTTATTGATTCAAATATTCAAATGTCTTAAATAAAGTCAATTCACAAATCTAATTATTTCCTGTATTTACAGGGTTTTGTTTTTTGGTTTTGTTTTGAGTCTTCATTATAGACATCGCCGGAACCATCTTATTCTTCAGTCTTTATTTTTGATTCTTATTGTTGGGTTTAGTTCACCTTGTTTTTGCTGAGAGTGTTCCACAATTCCATACATTTTTGTATCTGGAACCTTCTCAACTACATAAATAATGATTATTTGAGTTTTAAGTTTAAGGAATATTATAAAGCACAAGCAAATATACTCCAATAAAACTACGGGATCTAACACTCTACCTATCATAGCTTATCCCTTACGTATCCTGGATAAATTCCAGAATGGATGACATTCTCACTATAATAGAAAAGTATATATGATTAATAAATTATCTTACTTTTTCATTCTCCTCTACTCTTGTTGTTATAAGTGATCTACCTTTAGCCACAAACCAGGAGCATTTGGAACAAGCGGGTGGTCCCTTACCCAGCCGATAGCAAGAAAGCTGAAATGGCTCTTTTCAATATCTCCTCCAGGTAGATAAAACATAATTCCTTTTTAATTTTCTCACTGTTCTATATTATTTTTATTAATTTTGATAATACTAATTACTTTTTCATTTGGAGGTCAAGTGACCGTACTTATTCATGCCCTCGTCACTTGGTCTCCACTACATATATATATATATATATATATATATTATATGAGAAGATATATGATATATATATATATATATATATATATATATATATATATATATATATATATATATATATATATATATATATATATATATATATATATATATATATATACTTTCTTCTTTCTTCCATACCTTCCTCTCTTTGCCTGGTTTGGGGGTAAGGTGCCACAAGATCTGGAAAGAAAAGCAGGAGAACATGACAAACGTCGAAAAAGTGTTTCCAAGCCTACGCCCTCTGTGTCACGTAATTAGTGGAGAGTCGTCAGCATATGTAGAAAACCACCCAGAGCATCATGGGACTGCGATGACCCTCACTTATGGTAAATCGTCAATGTAAGGGTTCATCCCTGGCCCAGGTGGTAACAACATGCCCTCATACAAAACCCATTCTCTCTCCTATCATACCTCATTTGCCTCTGCCAAACCCATATTTCTCTCCTTCCGACACGTTCAACACCAACCACTTCGGTCTCCAGCCATTTTGGTTCCACACTCACCACTATATATCCGCTAAACCTACCATCATTCATCCTTTCCACACCAAACCATCTAACATACTCTCTCATTATCTTCCCACACCTTTCTTCACACTAACACCACTCTTCAATACGTTCATTCCTCTCTCTTTATCAATTCTTCTCACACCTAGCACACCCCTAAGATTGTCCATCTGAATACATTGAACTTTTTAGATCTATACTTCTTATTCCAACAGGTCCCTATTTTCATACACAATATAGGTAACAATGATACCCTAGCAAGACCCTAGTACACTCAAGACTTAGTCCCTGCATACTCAACGATTTAATGTGACCAGCCACCTTCCATGATTCACACAAATCTTCCATTACACTCTGCATCGTCCGTTCCCTTCATCCAACATATATCCTGCCTCAATATTTAAACTCAGACACTTGTTCTAGCTTCTCACATCTAACATACTTCACACTGAGGAGTGTCCTCACTACAACCATAACCCATTTTATCCACGTTTACTTCTCAAGTCCCTCCTTTCACACACCTGCCAAATCTCCCTATCAATCCTCTCAAACTTTCTTCAGATTCCTGCCACACAGAACCAAATCATCCGCATATAATAGGTAGGGCAATCTCCACTCACCTCATTCTCCACCACACATTCTAACACCATTTCTGCCATCCCCACCTCGAAATTTTTTCATAACCCATCCATATACAAATTAAATAAATCAAGGAGACATAACACAACCTGTCTTACCTGCGCTGGCTAAACCAATCACCAATGACACCATTTATTCTTACACACGCTTCACTATCGTCATACATACTTTGATTCCATCCAGAAGCCACCACCAACACCATATAATTACTAACACCTGCCATAACGTTTCCCTATTAACTCTATCATACGCCCAGCTGCAAATCCATAAAACCAAATACAATTATTCTTCTTCTCCTCATTTTCAATCATTTGTTTCAATGTAAAGACGATCCACACATCCTCTACTCACCCTAAACGTAACTTGTCTTCTACCATTAATCAGTCCCCAGTCAATGCTGACGCACTTCCTTTCGACCAAAATACCAGCATACCTTCCCAACACCTTAATGAAATTTATTCCCTATTTTACAGTTCCCCTTTTCTCCCTTACCCCTATACAAGGGTACTATTAATGCTCTCTCCAATCCCTTTGAACTATACCTCCATAAATGCTGGATACACAACTTAACCACCACCACCATCTCGCCTCCGCTCTTGATCATCTCACTAGTAATTTCATCTATACCTGCAGATTTACTCTTCTTCAACTTTCTCACTTACCCATTACCTCCTCCTAGCTAATAACCTCATCCCCAAAATACCTATTCCTCTTTGCACCATCTCAAACCCAAACACATTCACTAACACCTCAACATTACTGTTAATATTGTGCAGATTTTCGAAGGTTCTTTCCACACTCCCCCCTCACATCCATTTCATCAGTTACAAAAGTACCATCCATCATTACTCAAGTGATTCTTTATTCTCATTTCCTAACTCTGCGCCTTCCAGAAGAGCTCATTTCTTGTAAGCACCTTCATTCATCCTCCTTCCAAACTGTCTATTTACCTCTTTTTTTACGTATACACCTTTAGTATTTCTTTTCCTCCTTATATAATTCCAAGCATCTTTCTTTTGAATTCTCATCATTTGCTTTTTTAGTACATTCAACCACGCTTTTAATAATAATAACTTTCATCATCTCTTCATTCCACCATTCGCTGTTAACATTCTTACTTCTACTTTAGCCCATCCACACACTTCCTTTGCACCACTAACAATTGCTCCCTTCATTTGCCCCCAGATTTGCTCAGTATCAACTTGTTCACATTCAACCGTTTTACTTGCGAGCCTCTTACACACTTATCCTTATTATCTTGCACACTTAACTTCTCACTCTTAATTTTACCTACTTCCTTTCGTATCACCTTCCTCTCCATCCCAAGCCCCACTAACTTAATTTTGCATAGAACAACATAATGATCCGATAATCCCATTCCTAAACCCCTAACTGATTTAACATCCAACACTTCAACATCTCCTTCTTCAACAACACTAAATCAATCATACTTCTCACTTCGATATACCATCTCTACCACACCAACTCTAGTATACTTACTGAATACTCTGTGTTTAAAGAAAGTATTACTAATACTATTACCTCTCTCTTCACAGAAATCAATCACTTCTTACCATTCTCATTTTTCTCCCGCCACCCCAAACCACCTGTTATACCATCCCTTTATCACCTATCCAACCATTCAGGTCCCCAAAACTATCAACTGAAGCTCCCACTCACCCCATCCAAAAACATCATTCAGATTATCCCAAAAATCGTGTACTCTCTTCAACGTTTCCCTCAGATGG
>JABUQX010145241.1:32500-35000 GCA_015478945.1 Trachelipus rathkii | reverse complement strand
GGTATATCAGTGAAATTTTTGAATAAAATGCAACTTGGCTCACAAATAATGAAAACATTATTAGTTGTTGACAGTTGTTATTATTGCATATTAGTAATTTTTTAAAATATCTCTCAAATTGTTGAAAATAATAGCTAAATTTTTTTAAAAAACAAAAAACCCATTTGCAGCTGGGCTTTTTTTGGTTTTATTAAGCGGGCTTTTTTGTTGTTTTTTTTTTTTCTTTTTAAATGAAAACACTGTCTTAAACTCTCTTCAGATTCGCCACACAAAACCAAATCATCCGCATATAATAGGTAGGGCACCCTACACTCTCTTTCATTCTAACACCATCCCCTGCCACCCCATCTCTAATTCTTTCATAACCCCATCCATATACAAAAATAACTCAAGGAGTCAACAACCCTGCCTCACTCCGCTATATATTAAATCACTTTCGACTCCATTTATTCTTACACAAGCTTACACAACACATATCACTAACACCTGCCCTTACCCTATTAATCCTATCATACGCCTGTTGCAAATCCATAACACCTAAATACAATTTATTCTTCTTCTTCCTCATTTATTTCAACTTAAAGATTTGATACACACATCCTCTACCACTTCTAAATGCACCTTGTTCTTCACCAATCAGTCCATCAGTCTATCAATGCACACTTTCGACTAAAATACCAGCATATATATCTTCCCTACAATACTCAATAAACTAATTCCCCTATAATTCCTACAGTTACCCTTATCCCCCTTACCCTTATATAAGGGTTTTATTACTGCTCTCCTCCAATCCCTTGAAACTATATCCTCCAAAAACGCTTTGTTCCGCAACTTCCAAATCTAATCAATCACCATCTCACCTCTGTTCTTGATCATTTCACCAGTAATTTCATCTATACCTGCAGATTTACCATTTTCAACTTTCTCTCTCACTCAACCTATTACCCCTCCTTACACGCCACTTTCATCCCCAAAACACCTATCTCTTCTTGCACCATCAAACCCACACATTCACTCATCACCCATCACTGCCAATGTTATGAATATTTTTGAAGTGTTCCACACTCCCCTCACCTCCATTTCATCAGTTACGAAAGCACCATCCTTATTCATTATTCTAAGAGATTTCCCTATTCTCATTCTTAACTTTTCGCGTCCTTCCAGAAGAGCTTCCTATTCCCTTGTAAGTCCCCATTCATCCTCCTTCCAAAGTGTTAATTTACTTCTTTTTTCCTCTTATGTATGCATCTTTTAGTATTCCTTTATTAATATATATATATATATATATATATATATATATAGTATTCCTTTATATATATATATATATATATATATATATATATATATATATATATATATATATATATATATATATATATATATATATATGGGGAGAAAGAATGCCCAAAAGCGTATGTTCTGCATGTCACAAGAAGGTGACTAAAGGGACAGTGGTAGCTGGGTTAGCTGCCCATTACCACTTATCTCTTGCTAGGTATGCTTCTGCAGGCACCGGACATGGTCACAATCACCATAAGCGACCATGTATCTTACGGTGAAATTATATGAATCATATGGGTACATGGAATGTCAGAGGAATAAATGTAGAGGAGAAGAGGAGAGAGGTGATAAATGTATTTAGAAAGGGTAAATTTAATTTGCCCGTTGTGACTGAAACAAGGATGAAAGGAAGTGGTGAAGATGAGTGGTGTGGTGTGAAATGTGTGTGTGTGTGCTGGAGTTGTGAGGAATGAGAGGGAGAGAGAAGGAGTTGCAATTCTGATGAGTGACATGTAGTACAGAGCTATGGTAGATTTTGTTTGTGTGAGTACTTGAATTCTAATGGCTAAATTGAAGTTTGAAAAAGGTATTTGTGGTTGTAACTTGTAACATATGGTCCATCTGAGGTTATGTTGAGGAGAGTGGGACTTTCTGGGATAATCTGAATGATGTTTTGGATGGGGTGAGTAGGAGCTTCAGATTGATTGTGTTAGACAACCAAAATGGTTGGATAAGTGATCAGAAAAGGGAGGATATAACAGGTAAATTTGGGGTGACAGATGAAAATGAGGATGATAGGAAGGTGATTGATTTATGTGAGGAAAGAGGTATGTGTGTAAGTAATACTTTCTTCAAACACAAGAGTATTTATAAATATACTAGAGTTGATGGAAGTAGAGATGGTAATTGCTTTTAAAGTATAACTGATTTTGTGTTTGTCAAGAAGGAGATGTTGAAGTATGTGATAGATGTTAAATCAGTGAGGGGGCTGGGGATGGGATTATTGGATCGTTATGTTGTTTTATGTAAGATTAAGTTAGTGGAGACTTGGATGGAAAGGAAAGAAGTAAGGAAGGAAGTGTGAAGAAATAAAAATCAGAAATTAAGTATGGAAAAGAAATTAAATAAGGAAAGATATATTTATTGGCTCCAGTGAAGTTAGCATTTTCATAACTGGAAGAGATCATATTAAAGAAGTACCGTAGGCTTATATAATAAA
>JABUQX010145241.1:20000-27500 GCA_015478945.1 Trachelipus rathkii | reverse complement strand
TTGGGATGGTGCTTTGTAACTGATGAAGTAGGTGTGAGAGGAGTGTGGAAAGAACACATCGAGAATCTGCACAAGTTACGAAGAGGTGATAGTGAATGTGTGTGGGTTTGATGGTGCAAGAAGGAATAGGCATTTTGGGGGAGGAGGTTATTAGTAAGGAGGAGGTAATGGGTAGAGGAAAAGTTGAAGAATGGTAAATCTGCAAGGTATAGATGAAATTACTGGTGAAAGTGATCAAGAACGGAGGCGAGAGATGGTGATTGATTGATTTGGAAGTTGTGTAACAAAGCGCTAATGGAGGGTATAGTTCGGATTGGAGGAGAGGGGTAATAGTACCCTTATATATGGTAAGGGAGAAAAGGGGAACTGTAGAAATTATAGGGAATAAGTTTACTGAGTGTTGTAGGGAAGGTATATGCTGGTATTTTGGTCGAAAGAGTGCGTCGAGTGACTAAAGGACTGATTGGTGAAGAACAAGGTGCGTTTAGGAGTGGTAGAGGATGTGTGGATCAAATCTTTACATTGAAACAAATGATTTAGAAAAGAAGGGGAGAAGAATAAATTGTATTTAGATTTTATGGACTTAAAACAAGAGTTAATAGGAAGCGTTATGGCAGGTGTTAGTGATATATGGTGTTGTGGTAGGCTTCCTGGAATGGAATCAAAAGTATGTATGACGAGTGAAGCGGCGTGTGTAAGAATAAATGGTGTCAATGGTGATTGGTTTAGGATTAATAGCGGAGTAAGACAGGGTTGTGTTATGTCTCCTTGGTTATTCAATTTGTATATGGATGGGTTATGAAAGAAATTTGAGGTGGGGATGGCAGGAAATGGTGTTAGAATGGTGGAGAATGGAGTTGAGTGGAGGGTACCCTACCTATTATATGCGGATGATTTGGTTCTGTGTGGCGAATCTGAAGAGAGTTTGAGAGGATTGGTAGAGAGATTGGGCAGGGTGTGTAAAAGGAGGGGCTTGAAAGTAAACGTGGATAAGAGTAAGGTTATGGTTGAGAGTGAGGACAGTCCTCAGTGTGAAGTTATGTTGGATGGTGAGCTAGCAAATAGAACAAATATATGCGTTTAAATATTTAGGGCATATGTTGGATGAGAAGGGAACGGATCGATGCAGTATGTAGTAGGAAAGTTTTGAATGGCAGGAAGGTATTGGGTAATTAATCCTTGGTGAATGCAAAGGACTAAGTCTTGAGTGTGCTAGGTCTTACATGAGGGTATGTTGTTACCTGTGTTATTGTATGGTAGTGAGACTATGGTCTGGAATAAGAAGTATAGATCTAAAGTTCAATGTGTTCAGATGGACAATCTTAGGGTGTCTTAGGTGTAAGAAGAATTGATAAAAGAAAGAGGAATGAACGTATTAGAGGGTGGTGTGGTGTGAAGAAAGGGGTAAACAGAGAGAATAAACAAAAGTATGTTGGAGATATATATATGTGGAAAGGATGAATGATAGATGGTTAGATAGAGGCAGTGGTGAGTGTGTTGGGAACCCGACCGCTGGGAGACCGAAGAGAAAGTGGATTGAGTCGGTGAACGAATGTCTGAAGGAGAGAAATGTGAGTTTGGCAGAGGCGAGAATAAAGGTGCATGATAGGAGAGAATGGCGGGGTTTTGTATGGGGGCATGGTTGTGGCCCACCTGGGGCCAGGGGATGAACCCTTACATTGACGCATTTACCCATATAGTGAGGGTCCTGGTCCCATGATGCCTCTAGGGTGGATTTTTCTCTGTCTGTAACGAGCTCTCACCAATTAATGGTACAGAGGGGCGAAGGCTGGGCTTTTTTCGACTTGTCATGTTCTTCTACTTATTTTCTTTTCCGATGCTTGTCAGCACCTTACCCCAATCTTGGGGCAAAGAGGAAGGTGAAGAAAGAAAGAAAGAAAGAAATTAGTATTGACTTTTTTCCTTCTTCCCCACATTTTTCCCAAAGATAAATTTTACTTCTTCAATGTTTTGAGATTCAAACAGCCATCTTCCAACAACCTCATGTAAGTTTTCTGCATATGGTCTTTGGAGTCCAATGGATTTTCTTCTAAGATCTTCATTTTCTTGGCAGATGCATTTGAAAGGTATATGTCTTATTCACTCCACTATTTATTTATTTATTTTATTTATACATGGTCATGGTATGGCCTTAAAATCGGCACCACTTAACAAATATTTTTGGTTTAAAAAAACTTTGTATTTATATCATAAAATTAATATAAAAGATTAAAATATAAGTAAATGAATATGGAATATATATATATATATATATATATATATATATATATATATGAAACAAAAATAAAATAAAATAAAGTAAAGGTAATTGTTACCCAGAGGGTTGTCACCCCCGATTTTTATGAAAATCACAGGATATACCAAAAAAGTAATAATGAAGAATAGTGAAAACGAAAATTGTCGCCCCTTTAGAAAAAAAGCTACAGCCTCAAAGTTGTTAAAATTCCTTAGAATTTTCAATATTGATCGATCCAGGTTAGCCTTTATTTTGTGTCTTAGTCAGGTTATGATAAGTTTGTTAGGTATACACAGAGAAAATCTATGTAGAATTAACAAATCTTATCATAACCTAAACTAGGATGGCCCTAAACGAGCACGAGGCCCACTAATTTTTTATTATAAGAAAGTCTAGGGGAAAATTAAACTTCAGAGGCTGTAACTTTTTTCCTAAAGAGACTGCCTATTTTTTCACTATCTTCATTATTATTTTTTAGGTATCCTGTGATTTTCAAAAAAAAAATTTTTTGGTTTTTTTTTTACACAAACTAATGGGGTTTTACAACTTTGAGAGGCTGTAACTCTTTTTTTCCTAAAGAGAGAGCGACGATTTTCGTTTTCTTTCACTATTCTTTATTATTTTTTTAGAGGATGTCCTGTGATTTTCATAAAAATCGGGGGTGACAACCCTCTGGGTAACAATTACCAAAGTAAAAAATAAAAAAAAAAAAATTAAAAAATAGAATATATAAAAATAGGCCTACTAAATACAGCTATACACAAATATAATACAATATAAACATATTTATGAATACATAGTAAATATATAAAGCAAGCAAATGAAATAAAAAAAAAACATTAGACAAATCATTATAAAATAAAACTATATAGGCCTAAAATAAAACATTTATGAACTGGCCTTATGTGACTAGGAATGTTCACTTAATATATTTGTTTTAACCGTCTACATGTACTTTCCTAGAATTTCTATTAAATTATATAAAAATAAAAAAAAATAAGAAAATTATACAAACATACAACTAATGAGATTAGGATTATAATGAGATTATATAATCATATAGTTTATATAGAAAATATTAAAACATAAATAAAACATATTAAAATGAAAGTATAAATACCAAATTTATACATTAATATAATGAAATAGAGTTAACATGAAAAGATAGCGTATAAATAAAACAAAAATAGTCAACTATAATAGTTAAATAGCCATAGTTTTTCGGGAGAGTCTCTTACAAGTAAACAAAAGAAAAATGAAATGGGATCAAAAAATAATTTTCTGAGTTGTTTACTTAAAATGTTTTAATTGTCATTGTTTAATATTTTTTATGAATTTTAATTTTAATTATTATTAATTTTATTTTATAACAAAACAAATTGAATAACAATAAATTAAAATTTATTTTTTTCAATATTAATTTGATATACAGTATTAGAAACAAAAGTATTATTTCCAGTTTTCCACTCATCAATTTTCACTGGTCATATCAATTAAAAAATAAAATAAAATAGAATAAAAAAATATGTAAAATAAAACAAATATATAATATTTATTGGTAATACTGCAGACAGCGACCCACATATTTTGAGACCAAAAATTTTCTAAGTTCAGAAAAGTTAAGTTAAGTTAGGTTTTTTAATAAAATTGTTTAGTGGCAAGCTTCTGGCATAATTCCAGAAGCTTGCCACTAAAGAATTTTCTTAAAAAACTTAACTTTTCTAAACTTAGAAATTTTTTTGAACTTAGAAAATTTTCGGTCTCAAAATGTGTGGGTCGCTGTCTACAGTATTACCATACTTATTATATTAGGTATATATATCAAACATTATATGACATATATTTTTTAACACTAACTTCCCAGAGCCTCAGATTATGGTGATGACAATGTTCAAAGTTTAAATAATATAAATTTAAATAATTTTAAATACTTAATTACTTTTATAAAAACTATTATATACTTCTATATATATATATATATATATATATATATATATATATATATATATATATATATATATATATATATATATATATATATATATATATATATATATATATATATATATATATATATATATATAGTATATATAAATATATATATATATATATATATATATATATATATATATATAGCAGTATATATATATATATAGAGATATATATATATATATATATATATATATATATATATATATATATATATATATATATATATATATCTTCTATTTTGTGTTTATTTTAGGGTATAAAAACTATTAGCTATATATTTCATATGCAGTATCTTCTATTTATATTTTTGTCTCCATTGGATATAATTGTACAGAATTTCACTAAAAAATCACTATAGTTCATTACTGATTCAATAGCGGTCCTAATTTGTCAAAATGAAAGTCAAATTTAATAGTAAAAAATGTTAAGGGTAGGTAATTGTCTTAACTTCTTTTCAAATATATCAACTATCATTCTATCTCTATTCTCTTTGCCTAATACCTATCTATCATTTTACCATTTTACCTACTAAGTTTATGAAAGTGCTAATTGACTAAAGCCACAAGGCTGGGTTATCTTAGGGCTTCACTTCTCAAAGAAAAATCTTGGAAAAGCCAACAAATTCAAGGTAAGACTTATATAGATACACAATTGCTCTATTTATATATTATTATTTTTTAGTTTTTTATACTTTACTTACCATATTCCTGTTATGTCATTACAATCTCATTTACCTTTGCAAGTTTCACCAATAAGGCAATGACATTCATTCAGCAGTGGGAATTGTCTTTACCAAATTAGTTTGTAAATTTTATACCTATTTATAAATTTATTTGTTAAATAATACTGAAATAATTTTATTACAAAAAAAGATTCATTTATTGATTATTTTGTTTTTCCTCAAAAAAAAATAACAATAAAAAAATAAAATAAAATAAAATAAAAGCACAATAAAACCTCCAAATATATCCAATAAACTCCAAAACCGACTGGGCTTGGGTTTTATCCATTTATATAACCAAAGTTTGCCCATTATTAGGGTAAATCCTTTGCTACAACCTCTTAAAATTTACGATTTTTTTTCAAGCGACAACTATCACTTCGTCTTTTAAAGCAAAGGATACTTTACAATAGGGCTTTGCCTGTAAAGTATTTGACTGTTCAACCTCCCGTACTCCAGTAAACAGGTTTCGTCCTTCGTTTGTAGGTCTGGGTCCCCGGTTACCCAACCTACCCTATTTTCCGATTCTTTTGGGACTTCTTTTTTGTGTGGGAGCGTGTGAAGCTATACAGCCTCCAGCTACGTCTCCCCACATTTTCATTCATCTCAACCCCATTCGTGGGGAACCTTTGAACTTTTACCCCATTCGTGGGGCCTTTTGAATTTTTTTACCACTATTCATGGGTTCCTTTTTTGAAATTTACTTACCCCACTGTGGGATTATTGTATACATTTTTTGAAACCTATTTATCCCTCTGTAGGGTCCTTAAATATTTTGTATATATTTTATTAATCATATTTCACATTTAAAATTTACATTAGAAATATTTTTTCGTTTTGCTGTAAAAACCTAACCTATTAAAATATATTATTTAATATATATTGTTTTAATTTTTTATTACAACTTTCGATATTTTTCGTCTTGTAGAGAAAACTATAACATTTTTATATCATATTTTGAATATTTCTCCTCGTGCATAGAAAAATGCATTCTTAGTTTTAGTTTTAGAATTAGAACTTAGTTTTAATAAAAATTATTTACATTTTTAAAAATATTTCTGAATTTACTTACTGCAGTTATTAAACTCTTTTAATTACAAATTTACTCATTGCTAACAGGTTCGGACGTTCGGTTGAACCTAAATATTTTGTCTGAGACCTCTTTCTAAAAATCGGCATTAATGGATTCTTTATTAATAGCTTCGGCTTATATTTAAATATTCAAAATATTTCGTATCGGTCCGTACATCGGAACCGTTTCATTCTTCAGCTTCGGCTCATATATATATATATATATATATATATATATATATACATATACAGTATATATATATATATATATATATATATATATATATATATATATATATATATATATATATATATATATATATATATATATATATATATATATATATATATATTATAGCTGAGGCGTCGCCCCCGAGATGCGCCTATGCGCCTATGGCGCACTATCAATTTGTAGGCGCAAAGGCTCATAGGCGCAACAATTTTTAAAAAGGCGGACTAAGCAAAGGCGCACAGCCAATTCTCTGCGCCTATAGCCGCACCTATGAACAGGAACAAAGCATTTTTTTTTTACTCTTAAAAGTTAGAACTTTGAAGCATAGCTAAATTATATCATTTTAAAAACCAGTAAACTTTATATATATATATATATATATATATATATATGTTATATATATATATATATGTCTATATATATATATATGTTAGTATATAAAGATAGTGTATTATATATATATATATATATATATATATATATATATATATATATATATATATATATATATATATATATATATATATATATATATATATATAACTAGTTCAGTAGTTCTTAACTACAAATAAATTTTCAACTATGGCTCTGAAAATTTTCAACTTCTTCAGCGCTCGTGCTGAACCTCCTGGGGGAAAACATGGACCACAAGGACATGGAGGAGGAAGAGAACGTGTAGATATTAGTTTACGGTGTTTTAATTACAAAAATTAATAAATGTGTTTTTCTTCCTTATAAAAGCATGCTTTTATTATCGCACTAAAGTTTACTTTGCAAATAAATTTAGCAAACAGCCACCGGCCGGCGAAAAGTCGCAGGCGAATAGGCGCTGATGTGTCAAAAATATAGTCGCACTAGGTCCGGCGGCATAGGCGCAGGCGCACTATGTCAACTCGTGCTGAGCACGAGTAGCACGAATGCAAATAGACACTCACATTTTATATATATATATATATATATATATATATATATATATATATATATATATATATATATATATATATATATATATATATATATATATATATATATATATATATATATATATATATATATATATATATATATATATATATATATATATATATATATATATATATATATATGCAAAATAATTTTTTGAACCGTGTGTCGGCATCAATATCTTTAGTTTCTGGCAAAAATATTTTTGCCAAATTAATCCGTAATGGTACACCAATATCCTTTTGCTCGGCATTATTTTTTTTA
>JABUQX010145241.1:0-12500 GCA_015478945.1 Trachelipus rathkii | reverse complement strand
ATACATATCAAATTTATTTTCAAAATTTGTAAAATTTTTAATAGATATCGATGAAATGAGTGATTATACGGATTTGAAAAATCATCAAGAAAAGAAATTGTAATTTTCATTTTCCATTGATTCACACATAAAGCATTTTCATTTCTCTATTAACAGAAAACAAAAGTTCTGTTGCAATTTCCAAAATATTTGAAAATCTTTCAAAATAAACATCACATTTCAATATGATTAAAAGCAGTTGCTGTCACTAATTATGGAGACGTACCGCAAAGTAGTACATAATGGAAGAGTGAAGGAGAATAAAGTTGAAGCCATAAATAAACTTATAACCAATTTGCTTTTAATTACAAATTTCAAAAGATCTGGTAGATCAGTGGAGGAGCACTCGCCCAACAAAGAGAGAGACCAGGTTCGAAACTGATCTGGTGGGAGAATAAATGTGAGCTATTCTCTCTGTAGGTTTAGCTTCGTTTAGCTCAGACTTAAAAAACGAGAACACCCCTTCCTTGAATAGGGGTCTGACCTTGAGTGGTGGTGTCAACTATATATATAGCAGCATATATATATATATATATATATATATATATATATATATAAATATATATATATATATATATATATATATATATATATATATATATATATATATATATATATATATATATATATATATATATATATATATATAGTGGTAGTCACCCATAAAAATATTACGTTTTCAATAATCAAATTAAAGAAAATAGTCGTTTAGGAATAACACTTTTTGGTCGATTTATTTTAGAATAAAAGCGCATTTATAAAGGTTATTAAACATGTTTTTTTTTCATTATTTTATCATTATAATGTATTACTGAATGATATAATTTTTATTATTTTAGCATTTTTTGTATCATATTTTATAAAATTATGGTTTATATAGTATTTAATTTTGTCATAGACCTAGGTTATTAAAATGCATTTCGCGGGTCTTTTTTTTCGTTTTTTTTATTTAAAATAAGTTTGAGCAAGGTGCCCTCTGAATTAGAATATACTTCGCATTTTTAAAAGACTTGAAATGTTAAAAATAATATTTGCTTGCAGTGTTTGATTATATAATGTTTGTTTGATATAATGTTTCTTTTTGTATAAAAATTATTAGTATAGTACTGTTTAACAGAGTTTAAAAATTTTTATAAAAATATTAATGTTGTGCCAAAAAAAAAATTTAGTTTTCCCACTTTTCCGTGATCTCTTACGTATCTGTATTTTTTGTTTTTTATTTTCGGAGAGAGAAATTCTGTTCCCTTTTAAAGTTTTTTCTTTAAGTATTTTAACATTTATTTAACGAAATAATGTAAAATATTAGATAATATGTTTTTTAGCATATTGCAAGATATTAATTATTAAAAATAGTTTTTGTTACAAAAACTTGTAATTTGCGAACAGAAAATTGGTTTTGGCAGAAAATTGCATGTATGCAGGGAGTATATGACAAAGTTGAAAACATTGTAAATAAAGTTTAACTGCATGTGTGCGAAGTTGTTAAATTTGGTAGCGATATCTGGCAATACTTTACATGGCCAAACATATCTAACCTACCAAACTATGAATAATTGCTATCATTAACAAAGTTCCCTGCCTGTCAATGGTAACTAATCTAACATTACCCAGCAAAACTTGACTTTACCCTACTTTTCTAACATAGCAATAGCTGTTAGCATAGTAATATTTAACAAAACCTAACAAAATTTAACATAGCCTAACCTACCCAACATACTGAACTACGAATAAATGCTAACACTAGGAAAGTACCCTAACATTCTCTTACCTAAAGATATCAGACAAACTATATATTTTATATAATATCAATAGCTGTTACATTGTAATATCTAACAAAGTCTTACAAAATTTCACGTATCCTAACCTAGCTAACATGTGCAACTAAGAATAAGTCCTAACATAATTCAACAAAACTTAACCTAATCCTACTTTTTATATCAGGTCAATAGCTATTAACACCAATATCTAACAAAACCTAAAAAAAGTAATTTTCTAGCGTATCAATAGTTGTTAACAGTAATATCAAACAAAACCTTAAAAAAATATTTACCTATCGTTTTAATAGCTGTTAACATAGCAACCTAACCTAAGTTAACCTAACAAAATTTAACAACCTAACCTCTCTAACGTACTGAACCACGAATAAATACCAACAGACCAAATTTTTAGCTTATCAATAGCTGCTAGCATAGCAATATCTAATAATATATTACATAACCTATCCTTTTTAACTTACCAAACTATGAATAAATGCTAACATTAACAAAGTTCTCTGCCTATCAATAGTACCTAACCAAACATTACACAACAAAACTAAACCTAACCATACATTTTCCATCATATCAGAAGTTGTTGGCATAGTAATATTTAACAAAACATAACAAATTTTGACATAACCCAACCTATCTAACATACAGAACTACAATTAAATACTAGCATAACAATACTATCCCCATAATAAATATTATAACCCCACTGTTGGGAGGAGGAATTAAATTATATAAATATTAAGGCTAATAGAGTAGATTCAAATTTATTTAAAATTATCGATGCAATATTTAATATTGAGTTTCTCTTAGATTGCGGTTGCCAAGTTAATATTATTGTTCTAGCTGATGAAAATAAAAATAATAGTGAAATAGGTCGTATAAAAGCCGCAAATGGTTCTATGATTAAAGTTTCCTCAAGAAAAGAAATAACTGAAGATCTAAATCTGTGTCGTAAATATTCGGTATCTGTTTTTATAACCACTCTGCCCCCTATATTTTTAGGCATACCTTTCATAAAGCAGATTGTATATTATTGATTTTTTGTAAAATATGAACGGTGACTAACATCTGTAAAAGCTTAGAGAATAATTATATTAATATAAATAATTCGGTAGTACATGCGCTTTCTCAAATTTCTTTCGCAATTCAAAGAGATCTTCCCTCACTTAGCAAAATGCACGTCTTGAATCCTATTATAAATAAATATAAAACTATTTTTAAATGTTTGTTAAAATAAAAATATTCACATAAAGGGGAGGTGCAGCTATTTCTTAAAGTGCACGCCCTTTCCTCTCCCCAAAATGAATACTACTACTGATTTTGACCCGATAATAAACTGTGTTGTACCTAAACGTTAAATACGGGCAGTTTTCGGTCAGTCTCTTTCACTAATTAACCCATGTTTTTGGACATTTTATCACTCAGTTTTCGTCTGGAAATATGCTAGATGGTTCATTTCCACAATAGCCAATTAGCTGATATTTGAGTTTGATCAAGATCCAATTTCCAAACCCACTTTTTTGGATTTTAAAATGAAAATTGCGATGTAATTTTTTCCTGTTCAAGGAAAAGCACTTTAGCATATGTAGCCGGAATAGATGCACATTTTTTACTTCGATAATTTCTTTGTATATGCATTAGTTTTGGATTTGTTATTGGAACAAATTTTCAAAAAAAAAAATTTGGAAATTTTTAAAAAATTTCTTTTGAGTATACAAAAAATTATCTAAGTAAAAAAGATGCATCTCGCCCGACTATACAAGCCCTGAAAATTTGATGTTGATCGGACAAGTATAAAAAAAATATCTCAATATTTCACTTTTTCAAACATTTAAATTTTTGGAAAAGTGAAAAATTGATATATTTTTTCCTACCCATCCGATCAACATCAAATTTTCAGGGCTTCTATAGTCGAGCAAGATGCATCTTTTATACTTAGATAATTTTTTTGTATACTCAAAGGAAAATTTTTAAAAAATTTCCAAATATATATATATTTTTTTTTTGAAAATTTGTTCCAATAAAAAATCCAAAATTAATGCATATACAAAGAAATTGTCTAAGTAAAAAATGTGCATCTCCTCCGACTACATATGTCCTGAAAATTTCATCCACTTCGCACGAACAGGAAAAAAATTATCGCAATTTTTCATTTTAAAATCCAAAAAAAGTGGGTTTGGAAATTGGACAACGCCGAGCACAAAACTCAAAAAATCGAGAAAGAAAACAATTGTGACTATTGTAGGTAATGGACCCATCTATGCATATTTCAAGTTTGAAGTAATTTCGAAAAAAATTCTAGAAGTTGATATGAAAAATGTCAAAACCATAGGTTTTGAAAAATTGAACATTCTGAAAGAATGACTACAGACAGAAAAACACCCGAAAACAACGTTTTAGAGGGCAAAAAAGCTACAGTTTGGTGTTTATAGGGTCAAAATCGGCTGAAAACTCCGAATTTTATGTTCATTTTTAGGGAAGGGGGTGAAAATTGGGCTCAGCCCGAGCCCAATATTGGACCCTGTCTTTTTTAACGAACAAATTCAAATATGGTCGAACATACTTGAAAAATTACGGAAGACAAAAAGGGAAGAATGAATGATGTGTGACTCAGCATGAACGCGTGAACGAAAGTACATTTAAACAAGTGAAAGCTAAGAACATTTCGGAGAGAGCGAGCTAGAAAGTACATAGCAAATTATCTCAGTTTAGGATATTTTCCAACTGTTTTCCACCATTCGAGGATATTTTCCACATTTTTCCCACCATTCCTGAGAATTGACTTTACTTGCTGTTCTTTTTCGTTAGAATATATATCAACCATTTTTTTTAATCTTTTTTATTTTTTTATCTCCAGTCCCTGTTCGTCATCTCCTCTTCTTTATGCCTAGAGAAAAATTATCGCATCAGTTACAGTTGGATAAACTGATTGCATAGATTACTTGTTGATTGCTTGTCTATTTTTTCTTTTATGGTTTCAGAGCTTCAATTGCAATGGCAATGGTCAATTCATTGCTCGTATATATGTTTGATTTATTTCCGGTACTCAATTCGGATGCGGAACATCCTGACATCACTATATATATATATATATATAGTATATATATATATATATATATATATATATATATATATATATATATATATATATATATATATATATATATATATATATATATATATATATATATATATATATTACAGCTTTTATAATGAAACACTTGAATATTTTAATTACCGTGATTTGCCTTTCGTTGGTAAATTGCTATTTCAAAATTCCTGGAGAATTGAAGTCCAAATTAAGCCAAGGGCAAAGTCTTCCTTATTACATCATGCTTAAAAAGTGGTCAACAATTGAATCTGGTAAGTATACTTTTAAATCGTGAAAATTTCTTCAGCAATAGATAGATAGATAGATAGATAGATAGATAGATAGATAGATAGATAGATAGATAGATAGATAGATAGATAGATAGATAGATAGATAGATAGATAGATAGATAGATAGATAGATAGATAGATAGATAGATAGATAGATAATTAAAACAATCGTTGACTGTTTTGTTATTATTATTAATAACGTTAATATAATTGGTGAATTATATTAAGTAATTTTTTGATTAGTTTGCCGATGTTATGCAATTCTTCGTTTGAGTTACGAATATTTAACTCAATGCAACCTAGATTATGTTGATTGTAGGGTAAAGAATATTTGTTGTTCTCTATAGCGCGAATTTAGTACATTAGAGGTTTTATTTTCCCGGAGGCTAAGGCAGTTTAATGTTTACACAAATATTAATATTTGAGTTGGCTATGATGTTTCTTTGTTGAGAAAAGGTGATTGAGATAATTGCAGTTTCTCACAGCTTGAAACGAATGTTTGTAAAACCGTTTCTCGCCTCTAAGATATTTAGTTTGTATTGTTGCTCCTTTAGACTTTAGAGGAAATGAATGCACGCGGAAACATTAGGCTATTGCTCACGGCAATAAAAGTGAGTGACTAGGACAAAGAAATGCGTAGAGTCTGTCCGACCGCTATAATATACTGTATATATCCAGGGTGATTCAAAACCTCTGCGACCAGGTAGCGGCTGAGATTGTGAACAAGCGATAGTGGCGATTACGATGGTGCTAAATAAGCTGTTGCGGCGACGCTTCGTTTCAAAGTTACGGACGATTGAAGGTACACTAGTTTATGTTGTGTGACGCGTCGCATGTAGGTTACCGACGATTTAGGTTACTCAATTTTAATGTGTTTGTGCGTGTGTACATGTGTGTACGCTTAACGTCCTTCGGAAACACGTGGCAATACCTTTACCTTGCCCAATTCATCGTTGATTTAGTACAGTGTATAGGCATCGATTACGAATAAATCACTACACTCTTCCCGAGTTAACCGACATGATAATATGTTACGGTGCGGCGAACGGAAATGGACGAAGAGCGCACCTCATGTACCGGGAACGATTTCCACACAGAAATCACCCCCACCACACAATGTTTGCTCACCTTCATCAGCGCCTTCGAGATAATGGGACCCTTCGTCCCCGGTGCATTGGTGGAAGACCGCGTAATACGAGGACTCCTGCGTTTTGAAGAAGAGGTGCTTGAGAGAGTCGCCAACGACCCGTCGACTAGCACACGCGCCATTGCCCATGCCATGGGTTCAAATCAGTCGTCTGTGGTTCGGGTCTTGCAAGAGCAAAGCCTCCATGCATACCACCTACAGAAAGTACAAGGACTTGGGCCACCCAGTGTGCGATTTGCCCGGTGGTTTCTGCAACGGAGCATCGATAATCCTGCCTTTCCTGCACATGTCTTGTTTACCGATGAGGCGTGCTTCACACGTGATGGCTACTCCAAACAGCAGAAACAGCCACATATGACGAGGACAATCCGCACGCAATGTTCATCAGAGTTCTCCAGGTACTGTAAACATCTGGGGTGGAATTTTTGGGGATTATCTGCTGGGAACTGTCATCATTCCAGCACACCATTTGATGAACCTACGTACCTGCAACTACTCCAGAACACGCCTGCAGCTCATGGACGACATACTTCTTGCGACCCGCAGAGACATGTGGTTCCAACATGATGGCGCTCCAGCGCATTTCAGCCACCAAGTACTGGCGCATCAGAACAGAGTCTACACTGACAAATGGATAGGGAGAGGGGGACCTGTTGCGTGGCCTGCAAGATCTCCCGACCTCACGCCCCTAGATTATTTTCTTTGGGGGCATGTGAAGAGTGTTGTGTACATTAACCCAGTCAACACAAGAGAGGAACTGATTCAGCGAATATTCACTGCGTTTGATCAAATCAGACACAGTGAGGGCATGTTCGGTAGAGTCCGACAGGCAATGGCACGGCGATGTAACGAATGTAATCAGGTACAGGGCAGACACTTTGAACACCTCCTGTCCCCAATAAAATGATTTCATAACAAGCTACCATTGTTTGCTTTACAACCTCGCATCAAAACACATACGTTTTTTAACAAAATATCCTTATTGTTACCTCTATCAACCCTCGGAGCACACAGATGTACGCACGCACACATACATAACATTAGAATACCCAAAATCTCAGGTTACGAAGTAACGACGCGTCAAACAACATCACGTAGTTTACCTTACATCATCCGTAACTTTGAAACGAAGCGTCATACAACATAGCTTATTTAACAATAAATGATCCTTAGCGTTTGCTCTATCAGCCCTCCAAGTTTGTTGCAGAAGTTTTGAATCACCCTTGCATGTATATATATATATATATATATATCTATATATATATATATATATATATATATATATATATATATATATATATATATATATATATATATATATATATATATATATATATATATATATATATATATATATATATATATATATATATATATATACAGTGGCGTATCCAAGGGGGACCAAGGGGGCCATGGCCCCCCGAAATTTTTTAGACACCTAAAAATTTTAAGTATCATATCCGTTAATAATATAAAGTGCAGAGGTTAAATTAAATTCAACGATAAAATTAAAATTAAAAATTAAATTATTAAAAATTAAATTGATTAAAATTAAATTAAAATTAAACGATATTGGCAATTTCATAGGTACGGTATTTAGCAATAAGGAAAAAGTAGAAATATTAAAATATCTCTGGAAACCAGATTCAAAACATATATTTCCTGCTCAGGAAGGCAAAGGTCGGGAAAGATATTTTCATTAAGTGGTCAGCTTACTCAGATAAAAACGTTGGGGTTTATTCCTCAAATTGCGTATTGTTTTAGAAAACAAAAGAAGAAGGTAAAGGAAAACAACAGGAATTGGGTATTTTTGTCTCGAGACCGTATTCAAGCTTAAAGAAAGCCATTGAATCTTTCAAAAAACACGAGGCAACTAAATATCACAAAGAATCGGTAGAAAAAAGATTTGCTGTAGAAAAGCAGGTTCAAGGAAAAATCGAGAGCATCGACAAACAGATTGACAGACAGAAGAAAAGGGGGGCCGAAGACAGTAGAAAGCGGCTAATTCCAATTGTTGAAACAATTCGATTCTGTGGTAAGCAAAGTATATCGTTACGTGGACATCATGACTCAGGTCGAATCGAACTCTCTTGGCCTGTGGGAAACGATGGCACTTTTCAGTCTTTTAAGATATCGTGCTAATGCTGGAGACCATGTTCTTTCAGAACATTTAAAAACTAGTGTTAGAAATACCATGTATACCAGTTTCACAGTCCAAAATGTTCTAATTCAGTCATTTGCGCATCTCATTCAACGTAAATTGTGCAAAACATAAATAAAAGTAAATTTTTTACTGTCCTAGCCGATGAGACGACCGATGTGTCCCAGAAAGAACAATTTTCTTTGTGTGTGCGTTACTTTGATATTGATACTCCCACCGTCAAAGAAGATTTTTTGTGTTTCGTCTCAGCAAATGATTTGACGGGAATAAGTCGTGCAAAAATTAATTGAAGAAAAGTAACTGAACTTGGTTTAGATATTACAAATAATCTAAGAGGACAGGGTATGACGAGTGCAGAAGAAATGAGTGGTGAGTTCAACAGTGTTCAGAAAGTAATAAAGGAAAAAAATGTCACAAAGCTATTTATACTCGCTTGCTTTTGCATTGCTAAATTTATGCCTTACAGACGCTTCTAAAGTTCAGAATATTCGAAATGCAATTGGAATAATATCACAATGTTGTACATTTTTTATTGTAAGTGCTTAGAGGACAAAAGTTCTTTTAGGAAAAATAGAAGAACTTATTCCTAAGAGCAGCAAAAAGAGATTAAAAAAGTTGGCGAAACTCGCTGGTGCCAATGGCACGAATCGGTTTTATTATTTAAAGAGATGATAAACCCGATAATAGCAACTTTAGAACAAACAAAATGTGAAGTTGGAGATCAGTCAGAAAAAGCTACCTTAGCTCTAAACAATGTTTATAGAGCATCATTTCTGGTTTCCTTTTTTGTTTTAAACAGTCTATTAAGTTTAACATATAATCTTTCAAAACGATTGCAGACACGTTATTGATTTGGTGAGT
This sequence comes from Trachelipus rathkii, assembly GCA_015478945.1. Classification (NCBI taxonomy): domain Eukaryota; kingdom Metazoa; phylum Arthropoda; class Malacostraca; order Isopoda; family Trachelipodidae; genus Trachelipus; species Trachelipus rathkii. The sequence goes on along the minus strand of JABUQX010145241.1, from coordinate 3,142 downwards.
GCATATAATGAAGTGAATCTAGTTAAAACTAAACTTGAAGCCATCACAGAAAATGCAACATTAGAATTTCGGTAGACTTTTGAAGAATGTGTAAGCGCATCTGAATCTGAGCTGGGTATTTAAATTGCTGTGCCAAGAATTAACAAATTCCAAAAATACAGACCCAACATTCCTACTGTCGACCTACAGACATATTATCGCACATCCATTTTTTACACCATTTTTGGATGATTTAATATCAGCATTAGAAGAGAGGTTTAAAATCGTAAAGAAATTATATCTTCCTTGCAATTTGTCATACCGAACAGGTGTAATGTGCCATATGAGAAGATAAAAGATGTAACATTTTACAAGGAAGATCTCGAAAGCCCAATTGAGGATTTAGTAAAAGCAGAATGGAATTTATGGTGCTGAAATGGCATCACAGCACAGATCATCCAAAAACAGCAATAGACGAACTAGTTTCGTGTTCGCAATCACAATTTACAAATATTTACATCTTGTTGCAAATACTGGCAATTTTACCCGTGGCTACTGCTTCAGTAGAAAAAACTTTTCAACATTAAGACTTCTGAAAACCTACTTGAGAAATACTATTGGAGATGAAAACTTATTGGATTGCTCTCCTCTACGTACATCGAATATTGACATAAAAACGAAGATGTTATCTCGGACTTTGCTCACTCTCATGCTCGGCGATTAAAGTTAACATCAGGTAAGATGATTTTAGTAATTTATATAAATTATTCCCATTTTTTCTTAGAAATTTAATATTTGGTCCTTCCACTTTATATATATATATATATATATATGATGAAACATATACATATATATTATTATTATTATTATATTATAGCAGTATACATACATATTATATATATATATATTTATTATTATTATATATACATATTATTATATATATATATATTATATATTATTATATATATATTATTATTACATAAATATATATATATTATATGATATATACATATATATTATATATTATTATTATTACATATATATATATTATAAAGAAAATAAAAAATAAACATAAATCAATATAAAAATATACAGATATATCTGAAAATAGTATTTTTATGGAATTTATACATATACATATATACATATATATACATATTATTATATATATATATATATATATATATATATATATATATATTATTATTATTATATTATTATATATATATATATATATATATATATATATATATATATATATATACATAAGAAACGATTCTGTGTCCAATGTTCGAATCCCGCTGATGGAGAGTAAAATCTCCTGTGACTCATTCATTTAAAATGGGAGATCCTTTGAGTACTCAGCAATTATGGGATGAGAAAACAGGGTGCTTTAAAAACTACGCTTGAAGCGTTCTTTTTGGGGACGTGGATGGCCTAGCGGTTAGAGCATCCGGTTATTGTTGACGCCTCTGCAACGCGGTGTCCAATGTTCGAATCCCGCTGATGGAGAGCAAAATCTTTTTTGTGACTCATTCATTTAAAATAAAGCCAGGCCTTTGAGTACTCAGCAATTAGGTATGAGAAAACCGGGTGCTTTAAAAACTACGCTTGAAGCGTTCTTTTGGGGACGTGGATGCCCAGTGGTTAGAGCATCCGGTTATTGTTAACACTGCAACGCGGTGTCCAATGTTCGAATCCCGCTGATGGAGTGTAAAATCTCCTGTGACTCATTCATTTAAAATGGGGGCCAGGCCTTGAGTACTCAGCAATTATGGGATGAGAAAACCGGGTGTTTAAAAACTACTCTTGAAGCGTTCTTTATTGGGGACGAATGGCCTAGTGGTTAGAGCATCCGGTTGTTAACACTGCAACGCGGTGTCCAATGTTCGAATCCCGCTGATGGAGAGTAAAATCTCCTGTGACTCATTCATTTAAATGGCCAATATATATATATATATATATAGTATATATATATATATATATATATATATATATATATATATATATATATATATATATATATATATATATATATATATATATATATATATATATATATATATATATATATATATATATATATATATATATATATATATATAAAGGGCGTGTGGTGCATTTTTTGGGTTGTATAAAAATAAGTTCCTTGTAGAAAATATCATAGTAAAGTGAAAATTTTTATTAAAAAAATTGTGCTTCAGTATTAAATTTATGTTTTATTGTATCGAAAACACGATAAGATGTGTGTATATATACACACAGGAAACTCTCAAAATGCACATCTTCCTACACCTTAACCTATGATTTTTCAAATATACACATAAGCCACTCTATGCGTCAGCTACAAAGCAGCTAAACTTTACAACTCAATGCCTCAAGACATTAAAACCGAAAACTCTATTAAGTCTTTTACTAATAAAATAAAAACTTATTATTAATAAATAAAAACTCAGCGATTTAACTATTGTAAAATCTAGCTATTATTATTATTATTATTATTATTATTATTATTATTATTATTATTATTATTATTATTATTATTATTATTATTATTATTATTATTATTATTATTATTACTCTTAAATATTGCTAGAATTGTTAGTTGAATTACTACCTTAAATCACTAAAATTTATATTTATTATTACTATTATTATTATTATTATTATTATTATTATTATTATTATTATTATTTCACAATACATATGAAGATATATATACTTATATATATATATATATATATATATATATATATATATATATATATATATATATATATATATATATATATATATATATATATATATATATATATATATATATATATATATATATGTTAAAGAAAGAACATATAATGAGAAGGTAAAGAATTAACTGCCTTCTCTCTCTCTCTCTCTCTCTCTCTCTCTATATATATATATATATATATATATATATATATATATATATATATATATATATATATATATATATATATATATATATATATATATATATATATATATATATATATATATATATATATATATATATATATGTATATATATATATATATATATATATATATATATATATATATATGAAGCGCTTGTGCTTCGGTATGATATTGATGGATATTCTGATGATAATTCAACGCATAGATGTAATAAAGCCCTAGGTATG
>JABUQX010145240.1:52500-56430 GCA_015478945.1 Trachelipus rathkii | reverse complement strand
AATATTCAAGTATCAAAATAATTTTGGCAGAAAAGTTTTTAGTTAAAAATAAGTTAATAAAATCTATTGGATCCCACGATACAAATGCATGACACACGATCATTTTTCTAAAGGAGACTCCGCTTCCTTTAGCACCCGACCCGTGAGGTGCACTTGAAATAATTAAATAGTTTCATCACCATGATAAGTTTATTAAAATATTTAAATAAAGAAACGTATGTGAGTAAGATAGTTTTACATGTTTTAAATACTAAACTTGAAGACTTAATAACTTTTTTCAGGTTCATTTCCAGAGGATTTTAAAACGTTTTTCTTTCCTTTCAACTCATTTTAATCATTTCATGTAAGTTCCATGAAAATTACGTTTTTCTGGCCTTACAATTCATTACAAACATTTCATATATATTAATAATATATATAAATATATATATATATATATATATATATATATATATATATATATATATATATATATATATATATATATATATATATATATATATATATATATATATATATGATTCGACTGTCATCGAGTGTGGACGCATTGGAACCTGGAAGGGAGGCAAGAAGGGGAAGCATTAGAAGGAAGATTCAGATGGATGTGGAAAATCATAAAGGGCTATATATGAGAAGGAAACTACTATTAAAAACTCTGGGAATTGAATTTTAAGAAGAGAAAGTACTTTAATGTTTGAAGATTCATTAACTATATAAAAAAATTATATTAATGATTCGGAATTTCAAAATTTTAAGAATTTTTTTTAAAATTATCACTTGAAATCTAATTGGAGAAACAACTTTTTTTCGACTACATCTCTTTTAATTATTTTACTGTAAATAAAATGCAAAATAAAAGAAAAATTAAAGAAATTTGATACTTTAAATTATTGGAAAAGTGTGAAGCTGCGTTTCGCAAAGTCGTCGAGTCAAAGAAAGAAAATTTGATAATTCTCTTTGCCCGATAGCAAGGGACTGAAAACTCCTTTCAATCATATGTTTCTTCTTTTCATGAATTTTGATGATAAGTTTGAAAACTTTATCACCCACCAACACCACCCTGCAGCTATGCGGGATATGGTGCTTTGTATAAATAAATAAATAAATAAATATATATATATATATATATATATATATATATATATATATTATATATATATAATTTATATATATATATATATATATATATATATATATATATATATATATATATATATATATAAATATATATATATATATTGTAGCCGACCGGCCTTTCATTTAACCTTAAAACATACACCTTTTAGTTGCAATAAATGAGGAGGATTAAAATAAACAAGATTTTCGTAAAATATAATTCAAAACACCACTCTTTAAACAATGAATAGTCATTTTCTTAAAAGCATTAAAATCAGTATCATATAAAATAAACAATTTCTTTATTAAAAATAATGAGCAATTATCAATTTCCATGAAACAATTCTTGTAGCTTTAACCTTAATAACTCCATCGATAAACTGTGTAACTTGCTCCTCAAAATTCACAGTAACCTCAAAACAATCCCTGTAACTTTAACCCTGATAACAAACACCTCTACGTAGTATACTTGTTCAAGATTCCCATTATAACACAAAAGAAACCTACAAGTAATCACAGTTCACCGGCAATAACAAACCCAAAACCTCGTCCTCTCAGTTCCTCGTCGGATCTCTCCTCGATCAAATTTTGGTCAATCCACCTCGCCGCTCCAGTCGCACTCTGAAACCTTCAGTCAGGAACCGCCCTAATACTGCAAATCTGGCCAGCTCCTGTGGACCTCCCTCCACCTGGACGAGTCAATCCCGCCAATTCCCCAAAAGAAACAAAGCCTGAATCTGCCGATCACCAGCCTCGGATTTGTTCCTTCAATAGCAAACAATAAAATTCAATCGTCAAAACTTTAACACTTTTAATGAAAAACACAAACTTATTCACCTTTTACCGCCTTCTGCGGATTCTACCCTGTCGTTTCCTACCTTTTACGTTCTCCAAACGACAATACAATCCTCCTGACTAACACAATTTTCCTTGTAACTTATCACGGACTATCTTTCAAAATCCAAAAATCAATCTCAGAATCCTTTCCAAGTTTCATCCCAAGCTCAACTTTTTCATTGTTAGTTGGTTTGTTCCCATGACATAACTCCCATTATAATATATATATATATATTGCGGTTATTGTTATTATTACATATTGGCTGGCTATTATGCTGGTTATGGTTAATGGTTGCTATTATTATTATTGTTGCTAATGCTGTTGCTGGTATACATATGTTGTTGCTGGCTGGCTGGTTATATATACATATGCTGTTATTGTTACATGTTATATACAGTATATGGAAGATATTACTGCTATTAGTTATTATATATATATATATTATATATATATATATATATATATATTACTGTTATTACATATATATTGTTGGTTGTTATTGTGCCACAGTTGCTGCTGCTGTTATTGTTATTGGTGCTACATAGCATATATTACTACATATACATTGGTTGTTGTTGTTATTGCATATTGTTATTGAAGATATTATATTATTATTAGCTGAGCATAGCATACATAAGATAGTTAGCATATTATTATATTATTGCTATACATACATATATATATATATATATTACATATTATTATTATTATTATATTATTATTATAATATATTAATATATTGCTATTATATTATTATTATTGTTGTTATATAATACATACATTACATATATTATGTTGTTATATATATATATTATTATTATTGTTATTGAAGCTAGCTATGCTATGCTGTTATTATTATAAATTATTATTACATCCTATTACATTATTATTACATGCTATTACATATATTACATACATATATTACATATTATATAATACATAGCTGTTGTGGTTATTGGTTACATATTGCTGAATATTGTTGTTATTATTATTATGCATATTACATATATTATTGGTTGCTACTATACATATTGGCTATTATTGTTATTACATTATTATTACATATTATTATATATATATATTATTATTACTATATTGATATTACATATTACATTACATATATTATTATATTATATATTATATTATATTATATTATATATTATTATATTATTATTATTATTATTATTATTATTATTATTATTATTACATATATTATTATTTATATATATATATATATATATATATTATATTATTACATATTATATTACATTACATATACATGCTCCAATATTATACATACATACATATTATATATATATATACATACTATTACATTATACATATTATTATATATTATTATTACATATTATATATTATATTATTATTATTACATACATATTATTATTGATATTGAAAGATATATAAAGAGCATGTTAGTTGGTTATATATTATATTATGATATATATATATATGTTATTATTATATTATTATTACATTTTATATATTATTATTATATAGTATATTATTATTAATATTATATACATATTAATATATATTATTATATACATATTATTATTATTATTATTATTATTATATATATACATATTATTATTATTACATTATATTATTATTATTATTATTATATATTATTACATTATATATATTATATGATATTATTATTATTATTATATATACATATTATATATTGCTATTATTATTATTATTATTATTATTATTATTATTATTAGTTATTGGTTGAGCAAAGGCGAGGATACATATTATACATATATTGTTGCAGAAAGAAGATAGCATATATGTATATATGTTATTATTATTATTATTATATTATTGAGCATATATATATATATTATTATTATTACATATTATTAATATTATATTACATTATATATTATATATATTATTATATTGTTATTATTAAGCATACATATTATTATTATTATTATTATTATATTATA
>JABUQX010145240.1:17500-30000 GCA_015478945.1 Trachelipus rathkii | reverse complement strand
ATTATTATTATTATTATTATTATTATTATTATTATTATTATTATTATTATTATTATTATTATTATTATTATTATTATTATTATTATTATTATTATTATAAAAATCATGCAACCGAGCGGCTTCAATTTGGCAACTCAGCGTATGTAAAAATAAGGCTACACAATCATAAAGCTTGTACAGACCCCGCCCACAGAAATTATTATTATTATTATATTATTATTATTATTATTATTATTATTATTATTATTATTATTATTACTTACATGATTATAATATTATATATTAGGTTCTCTTACCTTTTAGGTTGGTCGGTTTATGGCCGATTGCGACACTTCCGTCGCACGTTTTTTACTACGCCGCTTTCTCTACTTTTGGTGTGTTATATAATAAAAGTATCTATATCATTTGAAAGATCTTTCTTTCGACTATTAGAATGCATATGTAAATAATTCAAAAAGTAAAAAAAAATTACAAAAAAATTCACTCAAAGATACACGGTCACTGTGTCAAAATGTAGTTTTTCAAAGAAGATCAAAACGCCCTCTTCTCATACATGCGGATCAAACACTAAGCAAAACTTCATAATTTTTTTTGCCTAAATCTATGAAACTGACAACTCTGTGCAAAAATATCTAAAAAAAAGCCAGAAAATAGCCAAAATAACCGAGTTATAGGCGAGGTCTAAAAGTGCGACTAATCAGTCTCATCCGGACTCAAAGGGTTAAGCAACAAAGCGTACATAAGGGGACATTAAAACAAGTTTTCATGTGTATAACATATAATTTCCAATAAAAAGAACATTAAATAAATAAATACATTCATACATATAAGTTTTTTATTTTAAATATATTAATCCATCTAATTAGAGTGACATAGGATTCTGTATAAATTGAGCAAGTTCTATATGTTTCTCCAGAGATTCAACACCATCCGAAAGGATGTAAGCATAAATACAACTTGCTGCACTAAACCATTTTTCTGCATATTTCGGTTCAATAGCACTCACTCGCTCCCACCAGAGAGAAGTAAACGTATCCTGGTTGATAGTTATTAAGGCATTTCTGTATACTGCATTATACGGGAATCCATATGTTTCGGTGTAAATATCGTAGATTACACCATGAGCTATATGAATTAAGTCCTCGAGTACGGCTACAACTTTAAGATGATACTTTAAGTCGTTTTTCATATCAAACAAAGCCATTATATTTGCAGATGTCTGAACATTGAAACCTATACACGTACGCATGAATGTGTCAGCATAATTGGGTTTCCAATAGTTGCGTACATCAATACTTTTAACATTACCAGATGCAGTGAAAGCCACATCTATTCTATTATAACCACTCAAGCTGTCACCTCTGATTTCATCAAGAGACGATGTCACAGATGACACATACTCAGCCTTTAGCCAAGCTTCAAGGCTGTCAATAATCTTGAGGAATTCTTCAACTGATATGATTAAAGGTATATTAGTTGCACCACCAATTGGAATACAGGTAATATATTGCTCTCCATTCGTTTTACGAAAAAATGTAAATGACACATCGTTGGGTATTACAAAGGTCCTCGTAAAGAGGACATCCGTAGAAGCAGAACGAGAGGCCATCGTATCAGTACAGCGAAAAATGTCTTACTGGAGAAATTCGTATGCATAAACAACCCTTATAGGTAATGAGATTCTTTCTTTCAACCAATCAGAAGAAAGTAAACAAGAATACGACATACGAACGAACCATATCAGTTCAAAAGGGTATATATTTTCGTTCGACAACAACAACAACAACAACAACAACAACAACAACAATAACATACCTAACAAAACATGACCTGAACTAAGAATATAATGCATAATGTGCATCAACAAACCTAACAACACCATACGTACGAATAAACTACTAACATTAACAAAGTTCCACACTTAACACCTGTAAAGTAACTATGTTCATAACGTAAAAATTCATGTTTTTATATACCCTAAAGCAGTAAATCAGTAAATCAAACTACCATTCAAGCCCCATCCTGCCCCCTTCTGGTCAGTTGTGATCTATTGATCTATTGATCTAATGAGTTAACAAACCATTTATAACATAAACGCAAACCTTTTCTTATTCATTAGTGATCAGGTATCAATCTAGAATGGACGTTAGTAAATTTATGTTCCGGGCTCCTGCTACTTGTCTTGTGTCTGGTCCTACAGGTTGTGGGAAAACCTTTCTGTTATTAAACATTTTAAAAGAGGTCGAGATTTTCGAACAAAAGCCTGTTAAAATCATATGGTGTTACAATGTTTACCAAGAAAAGTTTAAAGACTACAAAGATGTAATCGAATTTCACGAAGGGTTATATGACATAAAAGCTCTTCAATGTTTACCAGGGCATAAAATTATAATCCTTGATGATTTGATGCATAAATTGAATGAGGCTATAGCCGAAACTTTCACAGTTTACTCACATCATTTAAACATCACAGTATTTTTTATAACACAGAATATCTTTCATCAGAATAAGTATATGAGGGATGTGTCTTTACACAGTATTTAATCTTGTTTGGACAAAGAAGGGATATGAGTCAGGTCAATGTTGTGGCTACCCAAATGTTCCCTACTCAACGTAAAGAGTTCTTAAAAGTATATAAAGAAGTTACATCTATACCTCATGGTTATTTACTCTGTGAGCTTCATCCTAAGAACACGCATAGAGTGTTACTGCGTACAAATATCTTACCTAACGAGATTGAAACGGTATACATACCTGAATAATGAGTGATTTAGTAGCAGATTATTTACCTCTTATGAGAAAATTTAAAACCCTGAAACTTTCTGAAAAACGTAAACTGGTCTGTGAAGATGAAAAATTTATACAATGTATAGCTGAAGTATGCCTAAATCTTATAAAAGGAAATGTTCCTTTAAAGAGAGCTCAGAAGGTAAAGTTACGTCGTCACAGAAACATGCAACGTAAGAAAGCTTAAAAATAAAAAGAAGCTATTACAGAAAGGTGGTGGTGTGTTCCTACCTTTACTCTTTTCCGTTATAGCTCCTTTGATAACCAAGTGGCTTGCTCAATGATGAAGAAGGTAGCGGTTTTACCCTACAACGATTATGAGAAGCTGAAATATAACACAGGAACCTTACCTCTACAACAACAACAACAACAACAGCAACAACAACAACAACAGCAACAACAACAACAGCAACAACAACAACAACAACAGCCACAACAACAACAACAACAACAACAACAACAACAACAACAACAACAGTTCGAACAACATCAATCAGACATTCAGCAGCATCAGATCGGATATAATCCTTATCACCCATTGATTCAACAGCAGCCTTTGAGTTTATATGATCCTCAAGTTGAACAGATAAATAATTATGAGAAGGAACTGCAACAAATATTAAACTCCAATGTAAACATTCATGAAAAAAGAATCCTATATCAAAATGCTATACAAAAATTAGTAGATTTAAAAGTTTTATTAAAATCACCTAAGGATACAACTTTAACAACAGATACTAAGCCTATGGTGAAAAGAGAAGCTAATTTTAGACATATACTCAAGGAAAGCTTACCAGTGAGGAGTAAGAAAACGGGTATAGCTCTATATAATATTTTAAAAGATCAGATTACATGGGATGATCTCGGTCAAATCATTATTGATGGAGAAGTCCTAGCTGGTTCGAATATTGTTGACTTGATATCTGATCTCTCCCGTGAATGGAAGAAGGCTCCAGTGACAGGATGGAACAGGATCAAACAAGAACTTCAGACTATTAATTTTCCAAGAAGTTTAATCATGAATAAACAAAGATTAGCAGATTTGGATAATATTCCAACGACCCCTAGACCTGATGCAAGTCCTGCAGGTACCTCTTTCGCATCGGATAGATTAAAGTTGATAAGTAGAAACACATTACGTTCAAGAACGGGTCGAATAAGAAAAAATCCATACAAAGTATCAAAATGGATTAGCATTTGATTATTTATTATGATTTTTTATATGATTGTATTATTTGTAATTTAAAATTATGTATATATTCTATGTTATCTTTCTGTATACACTTGCTATGTTTTTAGACTTGTAATTTAAAATAGTTAATATTATTTTGTAATTAAAAATAAAATATTTCATATATACATTTGGTTTTTATATCACCTTTCAGTATAAATGAATATAATTTTTATTGTTAACGTCATTGTGAATCATGGAGGCCAAGGAAGCGGTCGATAAATATTACTTTGATGTGAAACAGCCATACAGTTACGGAGGTTTTTCAAGGTTTGCTTCAAAGTTTCCTCAAATTAGTAAAAAAGAATTGAAAAAATATTTAGAAGGTGAGGATGCTTTTACCCTTCATAAACCTATACGAAAAAATTTCACTCGGAAAACTATAGCCCATCATTTAGATAGCGTATGGCAACTTGATTTGACAGAGATGATAAAATATAAATCTTACAATGAAGGGTATCAATATATTCTTTTTGTGATAGATGTATATTCCAGATACTTATGGTTAAAGGTTTTAAAAGATAAAAAATCAAAGACTGTTGCTACAGCAGTCAGAGAAAATAAGGATGGTAGATATCCCAAAATGATATGGACAGATAAGGGTACAGAATTTTTAGGTAAAGAGTTTCAAGAAATAGTTACTGAGTATGATATAGGGTATTACAACACATTTTCTGTTAATAAAGCCGCAATAGTTGAAAGAGTACAAAGAACTATAAAAGAAAGAATGCATAGGTATTTCACGAAGATGAATACATTTAAATATATAGATATACTACAGGACTTGGCTTACTCTTATAATCGGTCTCATCATAGAACACTTAAGAATACCCCCATAGAGATGGTAAAGACAAAACCCTTTGTACCTATCGATCCAAAGGGAAAAATAAAAGATAACACAGGTATTAAAGTAGGAGACTATGTAAGAGTATCCAGAACTGATGAAAATTTCAGAAAAGGGTATGAAGCCGGATGGTCGAGAGAGGTTTTTAAAGTAGATACTATCAGAGAATTCCCTAGAGACATGTTAAAATTATACTATCTAGAGGATTTAGATGGAGAAAAAATAAAAGGAGGATTCTATAACAAGAAATACAGAAAATACAATTTGATCCTAAGAGTCATGAGTATAAAATAGAAAAAATAGTAGGATCTAAAGGGAAAGGTAAAAATAGACAGTATCTTGTCAAATGGGCAGGATACCCTGCAAAGTTTAACAGTTATATAAATGCTAGTGAAATTAAGAAACATTGATCAGTTTACTTTGTGAACATGGAGAGTGAAGATCACTTCTATTTAACGCTGCCCTCATCGGCTTCTATGGATCTACATCCTGCTAATAAAATATCAGACTATACTACAGAGTTATTGAACCCTATAACTTTTGATCGAGAAATGTATGAAGCAGGATTAAGTGAAATGATACTGGATGCCGATATAGAGAATAGGCCTGAATCATATTTGGTTATTTGATATATAGAAATGTTGATAATGTTAAAAATGTATTAAAAATTAACGATAATATGGATGTCATCAAACGAGGCAAGAAAGAATATTTCTTTGAAAGATATTTAATAAACCGCGGTTTCTATAAATCGGTTACCGATGTGTTCCTAGATTTAAACAAAAAATTTGAAGCAAGTCAGTTATGTAATGATTTAGTGTTTCTTGTTAATAAAGCCGTTAACGAAGATAATGTGTTAATCACCTTAAAATCTCAAACTCATGTGAACCTGAACGATATAAGTTTATTTATGATCAGTCCTTCAGGTTGGTTTCGTAATTGTCATTACTCGTATGTAAACAAAAAATTGAGAAATAATATCAAACCTACTCTAAAGGATCTAATGCGTTATATACCAACGATGGAAGAGTATGTCACAAAAAATGATATCGAGAGTTCATTACATTTTGTATGCAGGCCTTCTGATGTTTCAAGATCCTGGTATGGCATATGTTTATACAGATATTATAGACCATCAGTACGTAGGGAATACTAAAGCATCTTTGTTAAGAGTAGTTCATTTTCCTAAAGGTAAAAGAGTTATAAGTTTTCCTAATGTTCACTACTTACCCTTGAGTAAGACCCAACTGAGTTCGATTCGTATTTATATAAGAGATGTAGAAGGTAATCCATACCCATTCACGACTGGAACAGCAGTGTGTAAAGTACACATTAGAAGGAAGCTCCGATAAATAATAATAATGGAAAGAGAACGAGTCTTCAGGGGTTCAAGAATGCAGAGAGGGTACGGTTTAGGTGGATTTTTTGCTTCGTTGTTCAGACGTGCTATCCCTTTGTTTAAATCAGGAGGCAAATACCTCGCTAAAAAAGCAGCTAGGACAGGTATAGATACTTTCCAGGATATCATGGGAGGTGTCGATCCTCGAACAGCTGTAAAACGTCGATTAGCCGATGCTTCTGATGAAATGTTAGATGATGTTAAACGAAAAATACGACGTAAGATGACTGGTCAAGGTGTAGGTCATCGTAAAAAGCCTATAAAGAGGAATAGGAAAGGACCATTAAAGAAAAAGTGCATTGATGTGTTCGCCCTTTAATAATGATGTTGAACGACTATTATTTTACATAAACAGTGGCAACCTGTAACTATTTTGTATATAAGGAATGTTTAAACAGATCTCTCATCATTATACGTCTGAGGATTGTACCAGCAAGATGCATTTCCTCCATCCCTCTAGCCCAGACTGTTGTAAGAGTGAATTGGATCTCTTCTCTGTGAACCCTACACAGATCAGTGTGAGTGAATCCAACTTTATTAGTATTAATCCCGTTCACTCAATTACAAATACAGATGTGCCTCTCGATTTCAATATTCCTGGCACTTCTGATCAATATCTTGACCCTTCGAATGTGTTTTTATATCTAAAGACTAAGTTAGTAAACGAAGATGGTTCAGATCTCACAGGAAGCGATCACATAGTATCCACCGAAACAAATTTCCTGTATACGTGTTTTAATCAGCTTGAGGTATTTTTAAATGAAACATCTCTAGGAGCATCAGCTGCAAGTTACCCTTATCGAAGTTATATTGAAACTTTATTAAATTATTCTCAAGATGCGAAGGAATCTCATCTACAATCATGTGGATATTACAATTTAAAAGATGTGGAGAACCACAGAACCCATGCTGGTAAATCTAAAAATAACACCTATGAATATTACGGACGGGTAAATGGTGATATATTCTCTCAGGAAAGACTTATTCTACCATCTGTGGATACGCGTATCAGGTTAACTAGATCTACACCTGAATTTGCTCTTAATGTTAAAAGTGCTCTTTTAGCAACAACTACGGCTCCAAAGCCTATCTTTAAATTACTGGATGCATATCTTTATGTACGTAAAGTGAAATTATCTCCCATTAAACATATGGAAATAGAGAAATCTCTTTTGACCGATACAGCGAAATATCCAATCAAGAGAATTGAAACTAAAATTTTTAACTTTACCCAAGGGTTATCGAGCATTAATATACCTAACATAGTCAACGGGAGCTTACCTCAGAAGGTAATAATAGGAATTGTAGAACACGACGCATATTCTGGAAACTATGGAAAGTCACCCTTTAAATTTACCCATTTCGGACTTAGAGGGGTCAGTTTACATGTGAATGGTCAACCTTACGGTCGTGATTATGAGATGATATATGAAGACTCACATTCCCAATGCTCACGTCCTTTTTACGATTTGTTTGCCAATACGGTATCGTGCAGCGATAACGGTACGGGTGTTGATCTCAAGAATTATGCTGAAAACAGTAATTTATATGCATATGATCTCACTGCTGATCTTTCAGCTTGTAATGCTTATCATCTCAATATCCTAAGAAAAGGGACTTTAGGATTGAGTCTTAAATTTGGACAAAGTTTGACATCCTCAATCTCAGTTCTGGTGTATCTGGAGCATCCTCAAATCATCGAGATTGACAGAACACGAAATATTATCTTGAATTATTAATGATGAATGAAGAAGAAATATTAAACGCCTTCGGAAACGAAAGAAGATTTTTAGGCGTATTCGCATGTAATGAACTCTGTTCTGTGAAATTGGATACTGACTCTGGTCTTATCTTCAACACTTCTCCCCGGGATGTTTCAAGCAATGGACATTGGATAGCTGTGTATAAGAATAAAAATAATGTTGTTTATTTCCTTGACTCTCTGCATTTAGATTTTATGTTTAGTAATCATTATGTAGTATCTTTTTTAAAATATAATAATGTTCAATATGTTAAGACCTTATGTTTTCCTGTACAACCTATCAGATCTAATTTATGTGGTGTATACTGTATTTATTTCATTATATGTTTTTTAAATAATGTTTCTTTTAATAAACTTGTAAATATATTTGATGCTAAAAATTTATATGTTAACGATTATGTAGTTTGTTATTATGTTATAAAGGCTTTAAAATAAAACGTTTTCTTTTCCCGCTTTTTTTTTTTTTTTTTCAAAAGAAATTATTTATGCCAAAGAAAATATGACTTGAATCAATAGATTTAATTTTTTTTTACGTTATGAACATGGAAAAGTTTAAAAAATAAAATAAAAAATTAAGTTGGAAAATAGAACACGTTTCTGCATTCTCGTACTGGATCGAACACGTTTGCATTCTCGTACCGGATCGTACATGCGGGATGCGAGGGGGCGCGCGCACGCGCCCCTCCCGCGTCGGTTCGCGCCGGCGGGCGCGCCTGCGGGCGCGCACACGCGTCGGATCGCGCCGGCGGGCGCGCCTGCGGGCGCGCGCACGCGCCCGTTTCGCGGCGGATTGCACTGGCTGGCGCGCCTGCGGGCGCGCCCCCGCATCGACCAGGAGCCTGATGACGCTACCTTCTTGCTTATGAGGGAGTCTCAAACACCTTAGTTGAGATCTACATCCTTATAAACATATATTTTAACACAAATATTGTATTATTATACAAATATTTACTATCCCAGCACCGCACTGCACCGGATCCAGCACCAGTGCAGCTGAGCTGTCAACTCCTACTCCTCTGAGTTAGATTCCTTCTTCATTCTTTCCTCCTTTATTCATCTTTCATCCTTCTTCATTCCTCCTTTGTTTTTTTGCACTCTGTGCTCTTTTTTCGCCTATATCCTACCAATGAGGGGTCCTAGGCACCCTATACGGACTTATAACCATCATATTCGAACTCTACGACCTCAATAACCCTTATAAGGACACCAACATTGTTGTTATACGACTGTTTATTAACTCGGCACCGCAGTGGCTCCAACACCGGTGCCGGAGCCAACTCCGTAGATTCACATACCAAGTATTTCTAGAAATTCAACTCTGAATCCTCTCACCAAATTTCAGCCAATTACGAACACTTCGATTTTTTAAAGGGGGTGGGGCCCCCTTCAGGGGACCCACGGGGACGTAACCTCGTCTACGATGAGGTTACCTCCCCATCTAACACCCCTCCAAATTTTATCCAGATACGATAACCTTAACCCATGTAGATATATATTGGACTCAGAAACTGGATGCGAAGAAGAAACCTCGGTGGAATCCGAAGTAGGAGAGCGTAATAATAGATCGTTGACTTCAGATTGATTTCGGAAATCGAATCTTCGACGTAATAATAATAATAATAATGTGTATGTGTATGCGCACGCGCGCTCAGTCTGTGTCTGTCGGTCAAACAGACCTTCGGTCTGTTTGACCTCCAAATGGTCGGTCGCCCAAACGCTCGTTAGGCCTAAACGCACCCACGCTGATCAAGCAACAAAGGCGTAAGCGCAATATCGGCGTCCACCCTCGGGGGTGACCACCCTCTATATACATCCTACAGACTTGAAAATTACACGGATTCGAGCTTACCCCATATATAGATTATATTCCAAGTTTCAGACCTATATCTCTATTCCTTCATATCGAAAAGGCTGGTCTCGGTCAAACTGTCGCATCTACTTATTATATATATATATATATATATATATATATATATATATATATATATATATATATATATATATATATATATATATATATATATATATACAAATAAAGGCTCGAGCCGACGGGGACAGGAGGGGGGGACGCTTTCCATGCCCCCGGGGAGGGGCGGAGGAACCCCCGCCACACCCAAATACCAAAGAGCGGGGGTCTCGAGACCCTCCCCGAGGGTACCGTGGGGAAATAGTCCTACTCCTGTCAGTGTTCCCCGGAAGGCCGAGACCCCGACTCCTGGCATGAAGGAGGAGAAAGCTTGGGTATTCCTTGTTTGAAAACACCCTTTATAAAAACAAATATTACTAAAAATTAATTTTTAAAAAAAATAATTTAAAATATTTTGAACTTTTGAAGCATGTCCGTTACCATTTAAATTCATTGTTAGTATCATATACTAGCAATATATTAAAAAAAAAAAAAAAAAAAAAAAAAAAAAAACTGATGGAGTCGTAAAACCGAAAAGGTCCTATATATTTTTGAATCATGTTCGTTACCACTGAAATTGATTGTTAGGATCATATGCTAGAAATATATTAAAAAAAAAAAATCAAACTGACGGAGTCGTAAAACAGATAAGGTCCCATTTTATTTTCATTTTTTTTTGGGGGGGCTGGGGTTTTATTCCTCTTCCAGATGTTAGGTAGCAGTTACCTAGAGAGGTTTCCCCTCATAAAATAGGGCTATCCCCCTCTTGCTCTTGAAGGGGTTAACTTTAAAATAATACAAAAAATAGTAAACTTCAACACTATAGTGGGAACTTTAGACTAAAAAGTAAATGAACTACTAGTAATTTATGTATAATTTCCGAGTTTTGTAGCTTTATAATTTTAAAATTTCTTGGCCCCGACTCCACCCTAACAAAAATTTCGGCTCCGGCTCCGATTTCCTTCGTAGTAAATTTTTTCTTCTCCGGCTCCGTATCCCGGCTTTCGAGTATAAGAAAAATTTCAGCGCTGAAACTATAAACATTTTAACATTCTGCTGTTTTTTATGTAATTGTAAAAAAAATTTGTCAAAATTCGGGAAAATGGAAATTTTCTAGATCTAGCCGGAGCGAATAAATCTAGATTTAGTCAGAGCGAAAAGATCTAGACCTAGTCAGAGCGAAAAGATATAGATCTAGCCAGAGCGAATAAATCTAGATCTAGCCAGAGCGAAAAGATCTAAATCTAGCCGGTGCGAAAAGACCTACCCAGAGCGAAAAAATTTAGATATAGGAGGTGCTAATAGATCTAGATCTAGGCAGAGCGAAAATATCTAGATGTAGGCAGTACGAATAGATCTAGATCTAGCCAGAGCGAAAATATCTAGATGTAGGCAGTACGAATAGATCTAGATCTAGCCAGAGCGAAAGATCTAGATCTAACCAGTGCGAATAGATCTAGATCTAGCCAGAGCGAAAGATCTAGATCTAACCAGTGCGAATAGATCTAGATCTAGCCAGAGCGAAAAGATATAGATCTAACCAGTGCGAATAGACCTAGATCTAGCCAGAGCGAAAAGATATAGATCTAGACCGCCTAGATCTATATCTAGTCAGCGAATAGATATAGATCTAGACCGCCTAGATCTATATCTAGTCAGCGAATAGATCTAGATCTAGCCAGTGAATAAATCTAGATCTATCCAGAGCTAAAAGATCTAAATCTAGCCTGTGCGAATAGATCTAGCCAGAGCGAAAATATCTATATGTAGGCAGTACGAATAGATCTAGATCTAGCCAGAGCGAATAGATATAGATCTAGTCAGAGCGAAAAGATTTAGATTTAGCCGGAGAGGTACACAATCAAAGTGCCCCGGTGCCGTGTTGTTTTAAAAAATAGAGATGTGGTGCTTCGTGCAATCGCGGTGCTCATTGAAACATTGACGTGCTCTGCGGTACAGAAAAGTCCGATGCTTAGCCAACAATAGTTCAGAGTCAGAAACGAAATCAGACAATTGTAAAAGTGGTGAATCCGAACCTGGGTAAAATTTAAAATAATGGAGCTGAATTCTGGTAATTTTAAAATAATTTACCCAGAGTCGTCTAATATAATATAGTCTTACCGGCATCCCATCCCAGGTGTATGATGGAGCCCAAAATAATAATAATCAACAACAACTATTACTAATAATAATAATAATAATAAATCCGTCAAAAATAGTTTATTCTGTAAAAGATATTACATTATTACACTTATCAATAAAAATAACAATATATTATAAAAATACACTGGCAAGAAATGGAGTTCTGAAAGGACGTATTCGTCTCCTTTGAGCCCATAGAGTATTATTGAATGGAAAGTAAACTTAAATTTCATATTGAATTTAATATTTAAATAGCAAAATCATTAATTTTAATAGTTTATTTGATATAATATAATCTTAATCCTTAGCTAGTTTATTTTTTTAATAATAAGAATGGAATAATAATAATAATAATAATAATAATAATAATAAAAATAACTAAGGGTAATATTTATATTAATAAAAGTAGTACCAATAACTAACTAGAAC
>JABUQX010145240.1:2500-12500 GCA_015478945.1 Trachelipus rathkii | reverse complement strand
TTTTAGCAATGAGCGTGTCTGAGGTAGGTGGGACATAGATGGCAGCCAGGAATAGGACATGCTAGCTTTTTTTATTTTTGGTTTAGGGGTAGTCTGCTGGAGAGAGTGTTTCTTTATAAAATTGACAGCCTATTGTGTCGTATGGCCTCCATGGGAGGAATTTTTATGCTTGCTTCTAAGGGTTGATAACACAACCCTGTTACTATTCTTTGAGCTCTGCTTCATACGACCTCTGTTGTTGTTAAGGCATGATAATTTTGATTACTGTAAGCCCAGCTAAGATAAAGCAGCGCATTGCCTGTAAACTTAACAGAAGATAAACACCACTGTTCATCAGCAGGAGCCCTAATCTAGAGAGGAGTACCAACAATAAGTTCGGAGTGGTAATTTGGAGCCAAGCCCATGAGAATAGTCGCTACACCTCCAATCTGACCAGTTGCGAACCTGGGACACTCGCTAAAGAGTGCTCTACCACTTGAGCTACCGGGGCTATGGCAGATCTATAAGCACTATTTCGGTTAACGCTTTCATCTCATTTAGTTTATGTGCGGGTCTAGAGGAAATGTTGTTTATTTTATGGTTCATGGGAAATGTCGTAGGGGTAAAGGTCATATGTATATCGAAAGTCAGGTCAAGATTGTGGGTTATTTAGTTAAACGAGGGAGTCTGTTAATGATGAGGATTGTTTGATGGCTATGGTTAATTCAAACTTTACCAGTGTAAGTAATGTGATAGAAGATTTTGAGGAGAGCCTGCCATTTCTGCCGGTTGGTTGTTTCTACTTGTTCAAATTGATTTATATATAGCTGCAGCTCCCTGCTGTATTTATAGAGGGGCTCTTTGATTGATTGCTAGAGGGATGGGTTGGGGTGATAATATAAAAGATTAAAAGAGCACGGTGACATGATAGTCTTGGGGGGGACTCATCGCACTGGATGAAATTTGCTAAATAATTATTCATCATGATATACATTTTTGCCTATCAAATGAATGGAACTGTATCAAATGCTTTTGTTTTTGTCTCCACGTTACCAAAAAAAATTGCGAAGTGGTAGAGTTTTGATTAAACCGGTGATGATGTGTTGTGTCAGAGATGGGCAGTGTGGTATGGTGGAATACTTATATGGAACTACTGTATTCTGAGAGGGGGAATGAAAGTTTTGCCTATACAGATTAGCCTTTCGAAAACTAGATATTGAATAGATAGAGAGTAATGAGATATGTCTATTTTTTTTTATTACAGATAAACACCACCGCTCACGGGCAGAGCCCTAATCTAGGAGAGGTGTGCAAGGTTGTTCTGTGTTTGTTAGCTTAATATGAGACAGCCACTCATGTTTCAGAAAGTTATAGATGGTGCTATTTTAAGGGCTTGCATATATGAGTGATTTGTTAGCACTGCCATGAATTTTTAGTTTGAGGTGGATGTTGGAAATTTTGTCGTTGGACATTCTGTTTGTGAGTTTTTTGAGGATGTCTTTGATGGAATAGAGTACCCTCAAACGGAGTGAATGGTGGGGTGGGGGGGCGCTTCTTGGTTATTCTTTAATTACTTAAGCCGTTTAATTGTTGCTGATCTCTTGGTGGGTGCTGTAGGTTTTGGAGTAATGTGATATATATATATAAATATATATATATATATTAGGAGATATATATATATATATATATATATATATATATATATATATATATATATATATATATATATATATATATATATATATATATATAAAACAAAGTTTTGTTGTTCCTCATATTTAAAACCAAATTCCATTTTTACAATTTCTGAAAATACGAACAAATGTGTTTTTTTATTCGCATAAAAAGTTGCAAATGTTGTAGAACTGCTCGAAAATGGTTAATTACGAATGGAAATGAAATGGTTAGTAGTTCGAGTCCCACTAGTCCCGTGACTCAAGGGTCATTAAGTCGGCATATGAGTTTTTTTTTTTTTTTTTTTTTTTGACAAAATTATAACAAACTGTTTTCTGCTTTGTCATAAGTAACAATACCGGTTCGCTGAAAGGACTGCAAACGTGCTCTAACTCCACTGCTTTGAATGTAATATTAATTGTTAAAATAGAATGGATTGGATTGGTTATTGAATTACTCTGTATGTAGATTGTATTTTGTTAATAATAATAATAATTGGACTGACTATAGAATTAATCTGTATACAGATTCTCATTTTATAAATAATAATAAATAATAATAATAATAATAATAATAATAATAATAGAAATAATAATAATAATTAATAAATAGGTTCAAATTATCGCTTTGCAACTGTTAATATAACATTGTAATGGATAGTCCATTGTTTGTGGACTATACATGGGTTGATTTGATTTTTCTAATTTCCTCGTAGCAATCATATCACAAGGTTAGGAAATGTAAATTTATATTTTTATTATTTCCTGTTCTATATTTGCTAAATTTTTAAAATCCAATTTAGGAGTTTTATTGAGAATTGTGTTTTTTTTTTTTTTTAGTTCAAATTTCATTTATGCGAGTTTGGGAATTGTGCGATTTTTTTAGTTCCAATTTCATTTATCTTAAATAGCGAGTTAATTTTTGTATTTTGTTTGAATGAATATACAACACTACTTCTTTTCTTTTTTTTTTTACAAGGAAAAACTGTCTATTGTTCTAACGATTATAAAGCTAGATTTTGTCTTCAGTATTCCGGAACTTTTTTTTATAAATTCATTACCTATAAGATGAGGATAGTCATTCAACCATAGGCGGTTGTTTAACAACCGTCACACACGAGCGGTAAAGTCTTAACTTGGATTTATTGGAAAGGAAAAAAATAAATGATTTTCATTTGTAATTTAAAAGAAAGAAGAAGAAATTCGAGAATGGTATTATATGAAATCTCAATTAAATCGGAAGGTTATCCCCAAAGGGACTGTCACTCCCTCATTAGGTATACAACAGGTAAAATGGGGGCTTTGATGTAATATTTCCAATCCCAAAAATACATGATTACTTTCCCACCCCCTGTTCTTCTGTAGACTAACAAATAGTCTCCAAAAATGTTTAAATTTTTGTGGTATTTCGTAAGAAAAATTTAACATGGTAATTAACCTTTGAC
Source organism: Trachelipus rathkii (assembly GCA_015478945.1). Taxonomy (NCBI): domain Eukaryota; kingdom Metazoa; phylum Arthropoda; class Malacostraca; order Isopoda; family Trachelipodidae; genus Trachelipus; species Trachelipus rathkii. The sequence continues at coordinate 9,403 of JABUQX010145240.1, read as the reverse complement.
ATTACAAATTATTATGTTATTGTGTTATTGAATACCTTTACCACAATAGAATTTAGGCTAATTATTAATTTGTTACATTTGCCTTAAAATGTTATCTCATATTATTAAACACATATTTCAAACTGTAAATGAGGGTAACCTTGTAGTCTCATTGGGCGAGTTTTAAGGCATTTGGTTATAAAAACTCCCATAAGAAGGTTACGCAATTTGCTTGTTTTATTAATTAATATAAGACTATTTGGCGTATGTATATTTGTATGTATTGGGTTATATAATTCCGTTTTAGAATTTTTAGCACAAATCTGTGATATTTAAATGAATGTGGCATGCATTGCTAGTATATAATTGCGGTGTAATTGTAATGTCGTCCATCCACAAAACCAAACGAGTCAACTTTTTGAAGGGATCCAAGTCAAAAAGCTTGTTATAACACCGCATCTATTGATTTATAAATATTTTCATAGGAACGATGGGTTTATTACTAATTTATTTGGCTCTGTGTAAAAGTTATGCCTAGGCTACTAATTTTTGACTTCTTTTGTTATTCCCGCCCATCATAAAAGTAGTCTTAGAAATTGGTACATCAGTATTCTATAATGTGAAACTTTCCCAAACCAGTAAAAACAGTTCAAGAACATATAGTACACAAATTACAAATGGTGTCGTAAAATGCTAAATAAAGAATATTTAGCAGTCCAAGCTACTAATGGGGAAAATATCGATAGTACAAGCTACTAATGGGGAAAATATCGATAGTACAAGCTACTAATGGGGAAAATATCGATAGTATACTATCGCATTATCGATAATTTTTTGCCCAGAGTTTCCTACGTTCCACAAATATATCAACATCTAATTTGTTGCAGTAAAGGCGTGATTCACCATCACTAAGGCAAAGAAACTGAAAAAGTAATTTTGGGAATGAAAATAAGTCGAACTTACCTAAAAGTATCCATTTCTTCATAATGTTCAAAATATCTCATGTCTTGAAGATGTGCAAGCTGTTCTGAAAAAGCTAAAAATTATATTTTTCATTAAAAAAGTAATAATTTTACTTAAATTTCCGGGTAGGTTAATATTTTGTATAAGTGAAGGAGTGCCCATTTTATAAATGATGTAGATGTCGGATATGAACTGAGAATGGTGCTGGTAAATGTGGATCAGTTGGACCAGGGATGGCACGGAAAAAATCAACTGATTTTTTCACTTGATTTTTTTTATCTAAAAAATCATTATTTTTTTTGGATTTTTTGCTTTTTTATATATATATTTTAATTTTTTTTGTATATTTAAGTGATTTAACTTCAATAGAAATAAAAAATTAATAATAATATTATACCAACGCTACTCTGTTCCAAATTTCTACACTATTGTCAACAAAAGATGTTTCAAACAGGTTTCTTTTATTTCTGATGTAACATTTATCAATATTACAAATAATATCTGGTGTTTCCGTAACACTTTTTAAGATTTTGAACCCAGAGCTAGGACCTAGTTAAAAATAATACTATATCGAACTTTAAAAAAGTTTTGTTTACATATTATATTTCGCTTGACATCACGAATCCAAAAAAATCCAAAATTGATTCTTTTCTCAAAAAATCCAAAAAAAATCACAAACAATGGCTAGGACGATATAGTAACGCGAGAAAGAGGTAAGCTCTGCAATTAGCGGTGGTAGAGAGATGGGAAGATATAGTCTTCTGCAAGAGCCAGAAATGAAAATGACTAAAGGAAAAACGGAGGTGATGAGAATGACGGGAAGGAGTTGAAATTGTAGCGGACAGAACGGGGATAAGAGAGGTGGAGAGGTTTAGCTATTTGGGTGTTGTTGCCATGTTTCCAGCTCAGATGAAGACAGGAAAAAAGAGATTAGGATAATTGTTCATAAAAAAGTATATATATATATATATATATATATATATATATATATATATATATATATATATATATATATATATATATATATATATAGTATATATATATATATATATATATAAGATATATATATATTATATATAAATATATATATATATAAATAGTATATATATATATATATATATATATATATATATATATATATATATATATATATTATATTATATATATATATATATATATATATATATATATATATATATATATATATATATATATATATATTAAAGTGACCATAGTCCCGCTTTTTTCCATTTAATTACTCATAGTAGATTTCGATCGACACGACGCCGATGACGATGACGATGACGATTATTTGAAAAAATTACCTCTAAAATTTTTCTCTCTCTCTCTCTATATATATATATATATATATATATATATATTATATATATATATATATATATATATATATATATATATATATATATATATATATATATATATATATATATATATATATATATATATATATATATATATATATATATATATATATATATATATATATATATATATATATATATATATATATATATATATATACATATATATATATATATATATATATATATATATATATATATATATGTGTGAAATATGGGGTTGAATGTTAGGTCCAAGAAGAAGTTGGAAGTGTTTGAGATGAAAGGGTTGAGAGTGGTATGTGGGGTTAGTAAAAGAGAGAGGATTAGGAATAGGGTGATAAGAGAGAGATGTGATTGGAAGAATGGTTTGGTGAGAAGAGCGGAGAAGGGAATGTTAAGATGGTTTGGACATCTGGAGAGAATGGAGGAACAGAGGGTGATTAGGAGAGTTTGGGAGGCGGAGGGGATAGGAAGGAGAGGAAGGGGGAGACCAAGAAGAAGGTGGATGGATGGAATAAAGGAAATGCTGGAAGAGAGAGGGATGAGGGTGGAGGAAGGTAGGGTGTTGGCGAGAGATAGAATGGAATGGAGGAGATGGGTGGGGGCGAGATGAAGGAAATATGTATTTAGCTGCACGTACCACTACCTCGCTTAAGCGGGAATAAGTGTATGAGCAATAATAATAATAATAATAATAATAATATATATATCAAAGTATATATATATATATATATATATATTTAGAAGTATATACAAATTTTTAATATTTAAAGTTATTCATTTATATATGTTACATATATATATATATATATATATATATATATATATATATATATGCCAAGGTTTTAGGTTTAAATAGGTTATCGACCCGCCGATATTATTTCTGCGATCAAAATTTTTGATTCCTTAAGTCTCTTAATTTTAATAATAATAATAATACATAATAACAATAATAATAATAATAATATTTAATAATAATAATAATACACAATAATAATAATAATAATAATAATAATAATAATAATATTAATAAATAATAATAACAATATTTATAATAATAATAATAATAATAATAATAATAATAATAATAATAATAATAATAATAATAATAATAATAATAATAATAATAATAATAATAATAATAAAAAATAATAATAATAATAATAATAATAATAATAATAATAATAATAATAATAATAATAATAATAATTAATGAATATGAAAAGTATTTATTAATGGAAATGAGGAGACATGTTTATATCCGTAATAATAATAATAATAATAATAATAATAATAATAATAATAATAATAATAATAATAATAATAATAATAATAATAATAATAATAATAATAATAATAATAATAATAATAATAATAATAATAATAATAATAATAATAATAATAATAATAATAATAATAATCATTATTATTATTATCTTTTTCAAGCCTCCTGAAAGTATTTCTTTCAACAGAAGAAATTTTCTTTAAAATTATTCTTGAATAAGATAATACAATGATTTTCGTATAGCATCAGTTTTCTTAAACTTCGACAGAATATACAATGCACTTATTATATCACTTTGATAAAATACTTCGTGCTATCAACAAAATAAATGTCAGGCCAATAAATGTTGTAGTACTTTCACATTGACTTTTTTATTAGGCTGATTGTTATATTTATAAAGCTTGTTGCTGGCCATTCTCTCTGGTATGTAATTCACAAAACACTCCTTCAAAGCTGGGCGAGAAGCTCCTCCTCATGCCAAACATCACCAGGCCTCTAAATGTTGAAATATTTTGCTCGGGTTATACCACGTTGCGACATTCTCACGCTGAGGCACTCGCCGTATCCGATTTCAAAGTTCTGATAGCGGATGTAACGCCTCTATATCGGATACACGGCGAGTGCCCTCAGCGTGAGAATGTCGCAACGTGGGTATAACCCGAGCAAAATATTTCAACATTTTGAAGAAGAACACCACAAAGGTCCCGATGACGGCATGGAGGAGGGCTTCTCCATCGTAACAGGAAGGAGTGATTTTTGTGAATTGCGACTAGGGGAGTCGTTGCTCTTAGGGAAACATAAACCAGTAATAAACATAAAATATAACGAAATGTCCAATTTTTTGAACATCTTTAAATGACAAAAAGTCAATGTAAGTTAACTTTTCTAACTTTTAAATTTATTAATTTTATTTATTTATTTTTGTTATTAGTTTACACGAAATTTATTTTATCAAAATTGTTAAAGTATTAAAATTAAATTTATTCCTTGAAAATGTCCGAAGTGTACGGACGAAAGCTTGGTACTATACTAAAATCAATTGTTTTATTTTATTCAAGAATAATTTTAAAGAAAATTTCTTCTGTTGAAAGAAATATTTTCAGGAGGCTTGAAAAAGCATCAAAATCATACATTAAAATAATAATAATATAATAATAATATAAAAATAATAATAATAATAATAATAATAATAATAATAATAATAATAATAATAATAATAATAATAATAATAATAATAATAATAATAATAATAATGAATATGAAAAGTATTTATTAATGGAAATGAGGAGACATGTTTGTGGTCCGTAACGATTTCTTAGGTCAGTGGTTGTTCTTCATATATGTATAAAATATTTAGACCAGGGACTTAAATGTAAGGTTTCCAAGTTTGCAGATGATAGCAAATTGGCTACCTCAGTTAGGAATAATGATGAATGTATAAATATTTAAAAGATAAGGAGGGAGCTGTAATCGTTGATGGGACTAGCAAGTTCATTCCTTCACCAAATTTTTCTCTCCTCATAATCCATGGTTCGATCGTGCTTGTTTCTGACAATTCAGGCTAGAGACAGGTATCGGGGGTGGAAAAAAATCTTTCGTTTTCCAATCACCTCGCCAATTTTCATCTCGGCTAGAAATCGCTACAGGATACTTCGACGAGCAAAGCGGGCTTTCATCAAAACGGAAGTGCGCTAACTTCCTTGGTTCTCCTACTGACAAATCTTCTTCCACTTGCCAAAAACATCTCTAGCAACTTCTGTAAATCTCCCTTTCCTCTGATGGTTCTTGTTAATTCTTCAACTGAAAAGGCCAATCTCTTCGGCCTCCTATTTTCCACTAACTCAACCCTAGACGATTCTGGCATTTCTCTTCCTCCTCCTCCTCCTTCTCCTCTCAGGTGTCCTATGTCTTTGCCTGTGATTACATTTGATCGGGTGCATAGGCCCTGAAACTATGAAGGATAGAGAAAGACAGTGGGCCCAGATGCCATTCCTCCCCAAGTTTTGAGGGAGGTGCTTCAAAGCATCCCTCTGGAACCTGTTCGAACTATATCCCTGGCGGTTCTCAATACTAGCACTTTCCCTCAGTGTTGGAAGCTCGCACATGTCCAACCTATTCCGAAAAAAAGGAAGCCGCTCTGATCCTTCTAACTATCGCGCTATAGCTCTCACTTGTATTCTATCTAAGATCTTTGAAACCCGTCTCAACTCTGACTTCTTAGATTATCTGGAAACTCATTCCTTTCTTTCCAATAGTCAGTACGGCTTTCAGCGCTCGAGGTTCTTCTGGCGATATACTTTCCTATCTAACCGATTTATGGTTTTCAGCTCTTAGGAACTACGGGGAGACTTGCGTGGTGGCGCTTGACATATCCAAAGAATTTGACCGGGTATGGCACGCGTCACTGCTCTCTAAGCTCCCCTCCTTTGGGTTTCCTCTTTCTCTTTGCTTAATTATGTCTAGCTTTCTTTCAAATCTCTAAATATCGGCTGTTGTTGATGGGGCGACTTCTTCTTCTTTTTCTGTCAATAGTGGTGTTCCTCAGGGTTCTGTCTTATCTCCTACTTTATTCCTACTTTTCATTAATGATCTTCTCACCTGCACATCTAACCCTATCCACTCACCGATGACTCGACACTTCATTCTTCAACTCATTTCAGTTCTGCTTCTTTACTTCTAGAATAGCCTCTCGTCTTAATCTTTCCTATTCTATTCTCGCTGATCTGGATAGAATTTCCGGATGGGGTCGTCTCAACCTTGTGAAATTCAATCTTTAAAAACCCAACTTCTGCAAATCTCCTTCTAACGCATTCTAACTTCCCTATCTCTTTCGACGGTTCTCTGGCTTCCTGTTGACAATATAAACACCTTGGCCTTAACATAAACAAAAAAGGTCTTGAAACCCCACATCACAACGGTTGCTAGGGCGGCCTCAAAGAAACTGGGAGTTCTGTTTAGACTGCGAGACTTTTTTTCTCTTCTCAGTTGCTCCAGCTATACAAGGGTCTCATCCGCTCTCATATCTGGGGGGGGAGGCTCTGTTTCACCCGGCTTTTGGATAGGGTCGAGTCAAAGGCCAAAAGGCTTATAAACTGTTCTGTTGGTGCTTTATCTCTATTCTATAGGCACCCCAGCGGCAAGTGCCCGAGGGAACTTATCATTTATGTACCACCACCTTTTTTTACATTTTTCCAGCACAAGGATTGATGTATCTGTGTTGATATTTGTGTTGATATTGGTAACTCCAGGCTAGTTCGTTGTGCTTCCTTCTTTCCCGCCACCTCTGTTCTGTGGAATTCTCTTCCATCTTCT
>JABUQX010145239.1:5000-20000 GCA_015478945.1 Trachelipus rathkii | reverse complement strand
AAATAAAATTTATAATTTTTTATGTTTATAACTTACAAATTTACGTTTTTACATACCCTAAAGCAGTAAATCAGTAAATCAAACACCATCCATCTACCTTCCTGTCACCCTCCTGTCCATTCCTGATCTATTGATCTATTGATTAAGGTCAATTTTTTACTAAAATTGTAACGTTTTACATACCCTAAAGCAGTAAATCACTAAATCAAACCACTATCCAACCTCCCTCCTGACCATCTATGATCTATTGATCTATTGATTAAGGTCATAATTTTTACTAAAATTGTAACGTTTTACATACCCTAAAGCAGTAAATCACTAAATCAAACACTATCCAACCACCATCCATCCACCTTCCTAGCCATCCTTGATCTATTGATCTATTGATCTATTGATTCAAGTCACATTTTGAGTATCATTTTGGATAAACATAACATAAATTCAAGTTCTTTATACAAAGATCAATCAATATATGTCAACGTAACAAGGTTTTTCAATATTACAACATAAGATCAACTGAACTACAAAAGAATAAATCCTAGCACACGGCACCGTTAACATTAACAGTTCCATACTTTAACACCAGTAGCAACTGCAAAACGGCCCCATACTTTTTTTCAAGATAACCCTATATTAATCTGTTGTTCAACAGCCAGTAACATTTAACTGTACACAACATTAATTATCATACAGATGCCGGCCGTAACAAAGCTTCATACAATAGTTAACATAGCGTGGTGGCCAATACCAAAGACAAACCGTCAAGGACACAGCTGCCAACAGCAACGTCTCCACCGTGCGTCTGGCCATGGTAGCGTAAATGTACCTGGTCTACTGCATAATCCTAACATAACGTTATTTGCCATCGACACAAAAATATTTAACTGTGTTCTCTTCACAACATTGGTTAATTGCGCAGCTGATCAATCTAGTCATACTTTGGCCATAATACACCTTCACATTAATGTTAACATGTTAATCATATGAACTAGGAAAAATAATACCGCTTACAAAAGCAGCAGCAAAAAGCATTAAAGCCCCACACTTAATACCAGTGTAATTAATCCAGCAAACACCGCCATAGCGCCTACATACCCTAGCACACAGTAATACTTATCAAAAATGTGTCATAACCATACCTAACCATCATTACTGAAGTAGCTTTAGATTTCACTTCTACTTCAAAAATATCAACTTAAACATTAGAAAATATTTTTAACTAGTATAAAGTGATGCAATACTTATTATATTTGACCCTCTGACAGGAATACAAGCAATGTAGCAGTCGCCATTCGGTTTATGATTAAATATAAATGACACATCGTTGGGAATAATGCAAATAGTTAAAGCGTAAAATCATTTTTCATGTTTAGAGTTGGTATTTTCTGAAAGGAGGCGGAGTCTAAAAAGAGATAAGTCTAAAAACTTTACTTTATTCGTATTTACTCGTTAGGTATTATGATGGTTAGGTATGGTTATGACACATTTTTGATAAATGTTACTGTGTCAATGTAAGATTAACGTTAATATGCTAGAGATATGCTTGGAAAAAAGTATGAACAGGTTACGTTTTGTATGTAAAGTTAGTTTACTTTACTGATATTAAGTGTGGAACTTTGTTAATGTTAACAGTTTATTAGGGCATAAGATGTGTTAGGTTTGTCGTTGTACATTATTTTCCTAGTTCATATGATGCTATGTTAGCTTTATTAATGTGAAGACATTGTTATGTTAGAGTATATTCGTTGATCAGTATAATTAACCAATGTTGTGAGAAATTTTAGTTAAATGTTACTGTGTCAGTGTAAGAATAACGTTAATATGTTAGAGTTATGCTTGAAAAAGTAAGATTAGGTTACGTTTTGCATACCATGTTAGTTGCTTTACTGGTTTTGAGTGTGGAACTTTGTTAATGTTAACAGTTTATTTGTGTGTAAGTTGTGATAGGTTTGTCTTTGTGCATTATTTTCTTAGTTCATGTTACGCTATGTTAGCTTTATTGATATGGAAACTTTGTTACGTTGGCATACTTTCGCTGCTCTGTATGATAATTAACCAATGTTGTGAGAAATTTTAGTTAAATGTTACTGTGTTAGTGTAAGATTAACGTTAATATGTTAGAGTTATGCTTGAAAAAGTAAGATTAGGTTACGTTTTGCATACCATGTTAGTTGCTTTACTGGTGTTAAGTATGGAACTTTGTTAATGTTAACAGTTTATTCCTGCTTAAGATGTGCTAGGTTTGTCTTTGTGCATTATTTTCTTAGTTCAGTTGATGCTATGTTAGCTTTATTAATGTGGAAACTTTATTATGTTAGCATACTTTCGCTGGTCTGTATGATAATTAACCAATGTTGTGATAAATTTTAGTTAAATGTTACTGTGTTAGTGTGAGATTAACGTTAATATGTTAGAGTTATGCTTGAAAAAGTAAGATTAGGTTACGTTTTGTATACCATGTTAGTTGCTTTACTGGTGTTAAGTATGGAACTTTGTTAATGTCGACTGCTTATTCCTGCTTAAGATGTGTTATGTTTGTCTTTGGGCACTATTTTCTTAGTTCAGTTGATGGTATGTTAGCTTTATTAATGTGGAAACTTTATTATGTTAGCATACTTTCGCTGGTCTGTATGATAATTAACCAATGTTGTGATAAATTTTTGCTAAATGTTACTGTGTTAGTGTAAGATTAACGTTAATATGTTAGAGTTATGCTTGAAAAAGTAAGATTAGGTTACGTTTTGCATACCATGTTAGTTGCTTTACTGGTGTTAAGTGTGGAACTTTGTTAATGTTAACAGTTTATTCCTGCTTAAGATGTGTTATGTTTGTCTTTGGGCATTATTTTCTTAGTTTAGATGATGCTAAGTAATCTTTATTAATGTGAAAACTTTGTTACGTTGACATATATTGATTGATCTTTGTATAAAGAACTTGAATTTATGTTATGTTTATCCAAAATGATACTCAAAATGTGACTTGAATCAATAGATCAATAGATCAATAGATCAAGGATGGCTAGGAAGGTGGATGGATGGTGGTTGGATAGTGTTTGATTTAGTGATTTACTGCTTTAGGGTATGTAAAACGTTACAATTTTAGTAAAAAATTTGACCTTAATCAATAGATCAATAGATCACAGATGGTCAGGAGGGAGGTTGGATAGTGGTTTGATTTAGTGATTTACTGCTTTAGGGTATGTAAAACGTTACAATTTTAGTAAAAAATTGACCTTAATCAATAGATCAATAGATCAGGAATGGACAGGAGGGTGACAGGAAGGTAGATGGATGGTGTTTGATTTACTGATTTACTGCTTTAGGGTATGTAAAACGTAAATTTGTAAGTTATAAACATAAAAAGTGTAAGAAATTTTATTTATTTATTTATTTATTTATTTATTTATTTTTTATTTTTTTCTTGATGGTTCTGAAACCATTATTTTCGAAATCTACAGATCCAATAACATATATAAGGACACCAACATTGTTGTTATACGACTGTTTATTAACTAAGCACCGCAGTGGCTCCAGCACCGGTGCCGGAGCCAACTCCTTGAATTCCAATACTAACTCTTTCTAGAAATTCAACTCTGAATCCTCTCACCAAATTTCAGCTTTCTACATCAATATTTAATGTTTGAAGGGGGTGAGGGTCCCCCCCTTCGGGGAGACCCATGGGGATGTAACTTCGTCTACGACGAGGTTACGTTATCCCCAAACGGGGTACCAAGTTTGACAGAGATACCATGTCTCAAACTCTAGCCAGAGCGTGGAGCGAAACGGAGCAATGCGGTGCGGTGCGGTGCGGTGCAGTGCGAGGTTGTGCAGAGGCTGAACCGACGCTGAAGGACACGCAGAAGGACTTAAAAAACAACTCAGAAGTGATCCCTTCGGGATCACTTCTTCGACGTAATAATAATAATAATAATAATGTGTTTGTGTATGCGCACGCGCGCTCAGTCTGTGTCTGTCGGTCAAACAGACCTTCGGTCTGTTTGACCTCCAAATGGTCGGTTGCCCAAACGCTCGTTAGGCCTAAACTCACCCACGCAGATGACAACGCGCGCGTAAGCCAGATCGCCGTAGCCACCCTCGGGGGTGACCACCCTCTATATACATCCTACAGACTTGAAAATTACACGGATTCGAGCTTATCCCATACATACATTATATTCCAAGTTTCAGACCTATATCTCTTATACTTTTTGAGAAAAAGCTGTAGGAGGTCAAACTGGCGAGTTACTACTATATATATATATATATATATATATATATATATATATATATATATATATATATATATATATATATATATATATATATATATATATATTATTATATGATATATATATATATATATATATATACATATATATACAGTATATATGTATACAGCAAATATATTCATATATAATTTTTAATAATATTATGAATTATTATAATTATTATTTTTATTATTATTATTATTACATATTATATATTATTATTATTATTATTATTATTATTATTATTATTATTATTATTATTATTATTATTATTATTATTATTATTATTATTATTATTATTATTATTATTATTATTATTATTATTATTATTATTATTATTATTAAATATTATTATTATTATTATTATTATTATTATTATTACATTATTATTATTATTATTATTATTATTATTATTATTATATATTATTATTATTATTATTATTATTATTATTATTATATTATTATTATTATTATTATTTATATATTATTATTATTATTATTATTACATATACATTTATATTATTATTATTATTATTATTATTATTGCTATATTATTATTATTATTATTATTACTATTATTATATTAGTATTATTTTGATTATTATTATTATTATTATTACATATATATATATATTATTATTATTATATTTATTATTATTATTACATATATATATTATTATTATTATCGATTTTATACATATTATTATTTATTATTATTAGTTATTATTATTATTATTATTATTATTATTACAGATACATATATTATTATTATTATTATGATACATATTATTATATTATTATTATTATTATTATTATTATTATTATTATTATTATTATTATTATTATTACATTATTATTATTTGTTATATATACATATTATTATTATTATTACATTATTACATGTTACATACATAAACATATACATTATATTGATATATATTATTATTATTAGAATTATATATTATATATATATTATTATTATTACATATTATTACATATATATTATTATTATTATTATTATTCTATTAATATTATTATAACATATAATATAAATATATTATTATTATATTATTATTATTATTATTATTATTATTATTATTATTATTATTATATTATTATTATTATTGTTATTATTATTATTATTATTATTATTATTATTATTATTATTATTATTATTATTATTATTATTATTATTATTATTATTATTAATATTATTATTATTATTATTATTATTATATTATTATTATTATTATTATTATTATTATTATTATTATTACATTATTATTGGTTATTATTATTATTATTGTTGTTGAAAGATATCAGAGTTTAAATAAAGGTTTATTAGTTTTAGCTATTGGATATGATAATAATTATTATTACATATATATTACATACATATTATTATTACGTATTATTATTAGTTATAGCAGATTATTATATTATACATATTACATATATATATATTATTATATTATTATTATTATTATTATTATTATTATTATTATTATTATTATTATTATATATATATATATATTATTATTATATATATATATTATTATTATTATTATATATATTATTATATATTATTATTATATTTTTATATATATATATATATTATTATTATATATTATTATTATTATTATTATTATATATATATATAGATAGATTATATACATATACATATTATTATTATTATTATTTTTTATATTATTATATATATATATATTGTAGGACGAACCAACTAATTCATAGCCTTAGTTAATACTTTATAAAATAAATAGATTGTTTTTCTGAAAGAGTTAAAAAAATCGAAGGTTGTGATCAAAATTTAAGGAAATAAATATTCACAAAAGTTCTGAAATTGTGACGAGGAAAATTACTGCTAAGTCACGAAATTCCAGTTACGCAAAAGGATTTGGAATTGTTTAACTACAAACAAGTTTAATTTTCCCCAGTATCGGGGTGCCGGTTGCGGGAGCAACTCCAAAGGACAATCGTGTAGCTAAGTCAGCCCCTTTAGGCTTAAATCAAACAGGAAGTGTGGGAGGCATCGTAACGGTGACGACTGGAGCGTTTGTCTCACCCATCACTCATCTGGAAATAACAAATTTGGATCGTGCTGTTGGGGCTGAGTCGATCATTAGCATAGCGAGCTATTCCAGGTGCTCGTGAGGAATAAATACTTCCTGTAGGATTGTCAAAGGAATTCCCCGATCAAGAAAACTAACTTTCGGGCAAATTTGGATAAGTTGCTAAGGAGCGTATCGTTCCGTAAATTGCATAAAATTCTGACAATAAATTATATTATGAATATTTTCCGGAAAATTTAATATTGTATATAAATAAAGAATATTTGGATATATATATTTCTAGTAATAGGGTATAATAGGTTATATGTATATTTTTGGTAATAGGGTATAATAGGATTAATATACTATATTGGTAATAGGTACAATAGGATTGACAAAAAAATATAATTGGGTATTTATTTTATTATATCAAAAATTGCATCTCTTTTGTGTTACTTGAATCCTTTTCTTTCTCATTTAGTGTTGTCAGGAATAAGCCTTCTCCAAAGAGAATCCTGGGACCTCGCGTAAAGGCTCTAAATAAATAAAACAAACGAAATCAATTAACGAAAGAACAAGACGTTAACAAATGGTGGCTCGTTAGACTTTGGAAGAAGGATATAAAAAAAAAAAAAAAAAGAAGATAATAGCACGGATATAAAATAAATAAAGGAGAAAGAAAAAAAGGACAACAAGATTTAAGGGATATAAAAAAATAAAAAGAGGTGTAAGTCGAGGTAACAAGAGATTATTTATTTTTCTATATATGTTATTTTTTTTCTTAGTTGCCACATTTGAATTTGATATTTGGAAATATTTTTTTTTTTTTTTTGCTAACCATATTTCTTTCCCTCGTGTTCTTGTTTCCGTATTTAGGAATAAGTACGAAGCAGAGAGAGAGATTTTTTTTGAAAAAAATAAAGGAAGAAGGAAAAGAAGCATAATTTATCTCATTTTTTTTTGCTTTGGTTTTTGAAGAAGGAAGGATATAAAATAATTCTGAGTCCATCAAGGAATTGATAATATAAATTGGTTGAGTTTTTCTTTTTTTTAGAGAAAAAATAATATTGAGTTAAACTTTTTTCTCCTTTTTTGGATATTTTATATATATATATATATATATATATATGTATGTGTATGTGTATGTATATGTGTGTATATGTATATATGTATGTATATGTGTATATGTGTATATATATATATATATATATATATATGTGTGTATGTATATATATATATAGGGCATATTTTTTGTGGGGTATATATATTTTTTCGACTTTGTTTTTCTTATGAGTGGGAAGGAAATGGACAAGGCTGGTAAGTCAATCCCTGAAGGAACTGAAGAGCCTAGGGAAGATCAAAGTGCAGTAGGGTGTCTAAGGAAATTCCAAGATGCCATAGTGAAGGAGGAAAATTTGGATGTGGGCAAAATGCTGTCAATACTGGAAGAAGTGGCCCAAGCTTTAAAAGCCAGAGCGGGAGATGAAGGAGAACCAAAGAAAGACGTAGTAGAAGTTGCTGTTGTAGATAGTCGTAGAGAGGCTGCCATAGCAGAACAGAAAAATCGGGTTAGAATAGAAGAACAGGCTTATCAAAAATGGAAATTACAACAAGAACAGAGTATTCGGAAGAAGGGAGTGCTGAAAAAGAAGGCAAAGTATTATACTGATGAGGAGAGTGGCTATGATAGGGAAATGAGTGACCCATTTGAGAACGAAACCGACTCTGACAAAACTAAAGGTAAAAAGAAAACTAAGAAGAGGAGAAACAGAAAAAGAAGGACAGACAGGAAGTACACAGTGGAAAATAGTTCAACAGAAGAACAAGAATCAGAAGCCGAAAGTGAGCCAGACAAGGGAGGAAAAAAGTGGTTGAAGAAACTTGTAGAACTAGAGGAATCAGGAGTGGAACATCAGAAAGCAGTCAGCAGGATTTTTATTATATTAGCAGGAGAAATGATAGAAGTTATGAAATCATTTAGTAGGGCTAATGTAAAGGCGGTAAAACCCCTAAAGTATGGTAAAGAAAAAGTACAGAAATTTGATGCCTTTCTAGAAGATTTCGAAAGGTATGCAAAGGAACAATTAGGGAAGGATAAGAACCGTTGGGTAGTAGAGCTAAGAAATTTTTTGGAGGGCCCAGTTTTGAGAACGTATTATAGTATTTATAGGGCTAAAATAGATTATAATACCATTATAGCCAGGTTAAAGAGTTGGTGCAAGGAAGAAAAAGAGAGCGAACAAATAGATTTGCAGAAGGAGTTCTGGAGAATGGAGATGAGGAAACATGAAAAGTTAGCAGAATTTGCACTCAGGGTGCAAACCACATATGAAGCAGC
Source organism: Trachelipus rathkii (assembly GCA_015478945.1). NCBI lineage: Eukaryota > Metazoa > Arthropoda > Malacostraca > Isopoda > Trachelipodidae > Trachelipus > Trachelipus rathkii. The sequence continues at coordinate 11,326 of JABUQX010145239.1, read as the reverse complement.
TACCAAAGAAGAGGATAGGGACAAGCAAGTGTTAAAAAAACAATTTTTGAATTGCTTGCCAAAAGGAATAGCTAGGAGATTCAAAATAAGAATGGGAGGTGAAAAAGAAAGTGTTAAGGTCCGCTGGAAGGACATATTGAACTGGGCATTGGATGAGGATAAACTGAATGATCATGAGGAGGAGTCGAGGGACGAGGCAATCCCAATATGGGCAACCCTACAAAATGAGGGAGATGAAAGGAAAACATATGCAGATAAAGTGCGATATGGAAAACCAGTGGTGTACCAGCGAGATTCAGGTACAAGAAGAACAAATAGAGGAACATATGAAAATGAGAGGCCAAAGTGTTATTGCTGTAACAAAATAGGACACATGAAACGAGATTGTTGGAGGTTTAGAGGATGGTGCTTAAGATGCGGTAGTGATGAGCATCAGACAAGGGAGTGTGGTCCTCGAAACAACTACAGACAGCAGGAGAGACAGGACACAAGTAGACAAGAGCAGGAGGAAGGAAGACCCTTTGAAAGGAGATGTTTCTTGTGTGAAGAAACAGGTCACTGGAGAGACACTTGTCCCTTAAGAGGGGAGATAGAGGAATTGAAAAAGAAGAGAAAGACGCAACGAGTTTCGGGAAACGAATCCGCTCCGTCCATACTGCCGGGAACAAGTCGGAGCGATCCACAGAAGCCATAATGAGTTTGTCAGGAGCCAGCCCGGTTAATCAAGGTTGTGTGGTGTTGGACCCAGAAGCCAAAGAATTTGTAAGTGAACAGGCTGAAGATACTACAACCGAGTTACCACAAAGGATACCTAAGATGAGGGATAAAGGGTTGGGCATAACAAACACAACGACAGGAGTGTACCACGCAGAAGGAAGAAGCCAAGATCAAGGTAGGCAAGGTCTTAATATAACACCATTGTTGAGATTTATGATAAAATTGAATAATATTAATATGAATGCTATAATAGACAGTGGTGCTCAATATTGCCTGATTGAAGAAGCACAAATTAGGAGGATTACCAACCCTAAATTAACAAAAAGGATGATGATTTTAAGTGTTATGAGTGTCACTAACATGTATGTGGAGTCTAAACAAACGGCTACATTACAGGTAACCATAAATGACATTGATTATGGCCTATCAGATTTTGTTGTAGTAAGTAGATTGAAAGAAGGAACAATACTGGGCATGCCATTTTTGGTACAAAACAAGATTGAAGTAGACGTAAGAAGTGGATCTTTTATACGTCATGGGGAATATAATATAAAAGAACAAGTATATTTAACAGGAAGATCTGAAGATTGTGTGAGGGTAGTTACGGCAATACCCGTATATAACACAGGTGAAATAACAATTACTGCAAATGAGTGGACCCCGATAAAGGCCAAATGGGATTCCCAAGAAATTAAACCTAGAAATGGAAATCGTTATGACATGCAACCTGAAGAGTTATTAGTTGAAGAAAGGGACCATACCCGAAGAGGATATAATAAAAGGTTTAAATTAATGCCAGGATTGGTGCAATGGAAAGACAAGGAAGGAACTATACTGATAAAAAAACTGATACCAGGAAAATTAAAACTGGGAAGAGGTGAAAGAATAGGAATGGCTAATCTAGTGGTAGATGAAGACAACCTGAGACGATACCAAGGTAATGAGTGTACAGTGAACACAACGATACGGGAAATAGAGAAACAAGGAGCCATTGAAGAAGAATGGACGAAGGAAAAACTACAGAAGGAAATAAATTTCATGGATGAACTAACTAAAGAACAACGGGAGAACGTCACGGATGTTTTATACAAATGGAGAAATGCATTTAGTAGGGGAGATTCGGACATCAGTGGGACATCCATGACCCCATACAGGATAAGGTTGCATGATTATACCCCTATTTACCAGCGGGCAAGGAGGTTCGATCAGAAGACTAATGATGAAATCGAAAACCAAGTAAAAGAGTTATGTTTAAAAGACATCGTAGAGCCTTGTGCTGCAGAATGGAGTTCTCCGGTGGTGCCAGTTAGGAAAAAGGACGGAACACTTCGTCTGTGTATTGACTATCGACGCTTAAACCAAGTAACCGAGGCAGATAGGTTCCCAATGGCCAGCATAACTGAAACTGTCTATGGATGTCAGGGGGTACAATACTTTACCAGCCTGGATTTAGTAAAAGGGTATTATCAGATGCAGTTAGAGGAAGAAAGCAAGGATTTTACAGCATTTTCAACAGTCAGTGGTCAATACCGGTTTAAAAGGCTGAGTTTTGGGCTAAAGAACGGACCTGCAGCATTCCAGAGGGAGATGCAGCGGATCCTAACAGGTTTTAGTCGAGACAAGGTAGTGGTTTACATCGATGATGTTTTATTAATATCAAAAGAATTTAGAGAACATTTAGGATTGATTGAACAGGTCCTACAGCGCTTCTGCGAAACGAACGTCAAGGTAAAAGTGAGTAAATGTAGCTGGGTCCAGAAAGAAGTTAAATTCCTAGGACACATCATCAGCAGGACAGGGATCAAAAAACTGCCGGAATTTATGGATCAAGTGGACAAGTTGGAGAGACCTACTAATGTGGGAGAGTTAAGACGATATTTAGGAATGATTAACTTTCAACGGAAATTTATAAAAAATTGTTCAGGAGTGGCAGCACCTCTCAGTGCACTAACGGGAGGCAAAAGAAAGGACAAAATTGAATGGACAAATGAAAGGATCAAGGCTTTCGAGGAACTGAAAAAACGGATGAAAGAATCAGTGGAGTTAGCATTTCCAGATTTCTCGGAAGGTAGTAGGAAGTTGGAACTCTACGTAGATGCCAGTGGATTTGGTATGGGTGCGGGCTTGTGCCAAGAACAAAAAGGTGGTAGAAGAGTAATTGCATATAACTCACACTCCTTCAATGCTTGTGAACGGAAAGCTTCCACAATAGAAAGGGAACTGCTAGCCATACGGTGGGGGATTAAAAGTTTTCGGCCTTTTCTATTAGGTCAGGACTTCATCTTGTACACGGACCATCGGCCATTGGTACATTTACATTGGTATATTTAGTGGATAGTAAATTGGCCCGAGTTCTGGATGACTTGAGCGAATATAGTTTCCAGATCCATTATTATCCCGGAAAGGATAATGTGTTCGCAGACACATGGTCAAGGTGTCAAAGGAAACCTGATGAGGAAATCGATATAACGGATCCAGAAGCACTACCAAAAGGCTTAAAGGTTATAAAATTGGTACCAGGCGGTGCTGATTCACTATTTTTGAGTTTGAGGGAGATACTTGATAAAGAGTATTCTAAAATAAAACAGAAAAATCACCAGGAGCTAAGGGAATTTTTATTGGACATCCTGATTAGTGAATGGAAAATGTATGGGTTGGAAAAGAGACCAAAAGCCTTAAAATTACTAAAAGCAATTAAAACTCCAGGAAAGGAACCAGTACCAGAAGTTTTATTAGTGGCCAGTGATAAATTCAATACAAAGATTTGGTTGCATCATGGAATATGTTGTTCAGTGGCATACATCGGACCAAAGGCAAGGAAGTGTAACAACTTAAAAGATGTACACATACAGGTGCTAGGAGGATCACACTTCAATCCAGTAGCTGATGATGGTACTTTCGATCCAAAAGGAGAAAATACAATAGTTGATGAACGGATAACTGAGGAACTAGAGGCATCACCAGAGAAAGAAAATGAAGATTACTCAGATACGGAAGGAAGTGATACATCAGGAAATAATTTATTGCAGCAATCTTCCAAAGAAGAATTAGGAATAAATTTATTAATGAAGGAAAGAGGGCACCAGTCTAGGTTAAGCTGCAACCACAAGCTAAAAGGAGTGGCATGGCAGGAGGTCTCTATCGGAGAAGTATTCAGATGCGCTTTTCTGGACACAGGATCTGTCATCAGTTTGATACAGGAAGGAGTTGTTGATGGCTTAAACCAATTTGGACACATTCTGAAAAGATGGAAGGTAGATATTACTCTCAATGGAGTAACTACAAGGATTGTGGAGTGTACGACAGCAGTGGCCATAAAAATAAAAACAAGGTGCCGGGAAATAGTGCTACCATTGGTCGTCGTTCAGGATGAACATATTCCAGCTTGTTTACTGCTAGGGATGAATTATTTGGTGGAGTCAGATGCAATTTTGGACTTCGGAGAAGGAATAATCGCACATGGGAACGATGCCGATGACGTAAGTGATGGCTTTACCATTGATGTTTTTAACCTCACAGTGAATAAGGATAGTGACTTAATAACAGGCCAGGAAATAATAAGATTACAAGATAACTCTGAAGTGATTAGGAAACTAAAGAAGAAAATTGGAAATAATCAAGAGATTAGGAAGACTGATATATTATTGAAGGAATATTATCGATATAGGAAGGATCTACGAATGAATGGAGCCATCTTAGTAAAAAGGATTAGAGATGAACAATTTGGGGCTGTTATAGGGTTCCAACAGATGGTAAGCATTACTGTGGTTACACATCAGAATTTAGCTCAATAGGACGAGAAAAATTAACAGATCTTGTTTCAAGGTATGTTTGGCACCCCAGAGGTCAGTTAATCATTCAAGATGTGTGCCGAACATGCCCAACTTGCCAACTGAATAAAATAGACCATCAGGTTGTGTTCCCACCTATATGGAAGATTAAGGTACAAAATCCGTTCGAATTAGTAGCTGTCGATGTTATGGCCATGCCTAGAACTAGAAAAGGAAACATTGCCTGTTTGGTGGCTATAGATCACTGTAGTAAATGGGCTGCAGTGAAGGCGTTAAAGGATAAATCTGCAAGGAGTGTAACAGAGGCTTTTGAAGGACAAATGCTTCCCACATTTCTGCGACCACCATACAAGGTATTGACGGATAATGGAGTGGAATTTAGGAGCACAAGATTTAAGGAAATGCTTCAGGCCTACGGAATCGAACATGTCTTTAGCAGTCCGTACAAACCAGCGGCTAACGGGGCAGTGGAGAGGGTCAACCGGACATTCGCGGAGTTCCTCAAGAATACGGTAACGAAGGATAAGGAATGGGATGACTGTTTACCCCGAGTAATAATGGTATATAATAATACAAAACATGCAGAGTTAGGAGTGACCCCGGCAGAGAAACTAATGGTTCAAAAACATGAGAAAGGAAAGGTATTACCAATCTCAAGAAAGGAACAGGACAAGTGGAAAGAGGGTCATCCAAACTGGTTGCCATACGCAGTAGGGGTGAAAGTTAAAAGGAAAATCATCTCAGTGGATAGAACTTTGGAGAAAAAATTAAGCAAAAGGTACGAGGGCCCTTTTGTGATAACCAAGGTGATTGCAGGTGGAATGACATATGACATTGAAGGAAACGGAAAAACAATGAGGGCCCACTATACACATTTAAAAGTTTGGGCAGACCCTCCGGAATATTTGCTTGACTATTTTAGGATCGAAGAAGAAACATATGAACAAGGAGAAGAACAAGTATGGGAGACAGAAACTGAAGAAGAAGAGAAAGAGGTGGACCCAACACAAACTTATGTAATTTATGGAGGACAACTTGGGAGATCAACGAAGGAAAGGAAACATGAAAAAAATAAAAAGGATATTTGGGATTTAGTAGAGGTAGCTATAGGAGAACCTAAATACAAGGAAGATATAGCCACACAAACTGAAGCCATAACAATAGATAAAATGACCCAAACGGAGATAGAGCTGACATCTTCGCCTATCGATACAAATGACTTAATGGATTGGTTGGATTCAGCGCAGTCAGAGGTTAAATCAGATGAGGAACTTAATCTGCAAAGGGTCGAGAAGTCATTAAGATTTCCAGATGGCAGTTACACACTTGTAGGGGACATAGCGAATGATAGTGAAGAGGATGACATGGTCTCAAGAAAGGAAACACCGGAACCAGTTGAGGTATGTAATATTAGTCAAAGTAATTACATTAATTCTAATAATGTTCCTTTCTATACCCCCAGGTCAATTCAGGAGGAGTTATGGGAAGTGGGTGAAGACCCTGAACGGATGATTTTAGAGGACCAATCGGAGGAACAGGGAGTGGATCCACAAGGAGTAGAAATTGGGTACCAGGTACCAATGACAAGATCTAGAGGTCCAGCTCCAGATATACCGAATGTCCAAAGGAGAGTATTGGAGTATGAGAGAAGGGCGGAGGAAAGACGAGCCTCCATCGGAAATTAGGTAAGGTTGTTTTCCTTTTTGAGTGGTGGAGCTATTTTTTCTTTTTAAGATTGGTTCCCAATCTTGGAAGGGTAGTAATCAGACCAACGATTTAATAGAGATTTAGCATTTTCTTTATAAAATAAATAGATTG
>JABUQX010145239.1:0-2500 GCA_015478945.1 Trachelipus rathkii | reverse complement strand
ATATATATATATATATAAAACTATATATATATATATAAATATATATATATATATATATATATATATATAGAGCATATATATCTATGGATTTATATATTTAGATATATATATATAGAGATATTTGATATATATATATATATTTATATATATATATATATATTATTTATAGCAGTGATATATATATATATATATATATTATGCATATATATATATAAAGATTTTTTTTATATATATATATATATATATATATATATATATATATATATATATATATATATATATATATATAGGGAAATGTGTGGATTTGAATTACAAAAGAGAAAAAAAAAATAACAAACTTAAGTTTAAAGAAAAATTAAAACTTTATCATCGAAGATAATCTTAAATGAATTGAGAACAAGTAGCAGCAATTCAAAATTTAAAACTAAATTCCAAAAAAAAAATATTAACGAGTTTAGTGAATTAGTCCTTGAGCGGTATTACCCGAACATGGAGGGCAATAGCGTTCACATGGTAGGGTAATGGCGCGCAGAGTGTAAATTGTTTATTGGAGGCAATAGGATGGTGCATAGCACGATCCTGCCTTAATTCTATCCTTAATTTGAACTAAAGGGAATGTTATATTCCTTTGAGGCATTTCTAATCGATGTTCCTGAAGCTACTGCATTCATTGCTGCCTGCATTGTTGCTACTGTCCACGAAGCCTTTGATGTACATCGTTCCATTCTTCTTGGCATCCGTTGATAGTGTGCATATATATATATATATATATTTATATTTTTATATGTTTTGTGTGTGTATATATATATATATATATATATATATATATATATATATATATATATATATATATATATATATATATATATATATATATATATATATATATATATATATAAACACCATTACCCCCCTTCTACATGTTTGATATTTTTTGTATTACTTTATGGCACACAAAAGCATTTTCAAAAAACTAAATATGTGAATTAAATACTAAATGCTTGTAGATGATATAAATAATAATAAAAAGTTCTAAATTAAAACGTAAAAATTGTTACCTTTTATCATAGAGACTTCCAATTTTATATGAAAAAGTGAAAAATAATAAATTTGAACATCACAATCAAAGTACTCTTTCGCCTGCGGTCAGTCGACTACTGGCGTCTTATATTGATGCACATGATATGGCAACACTGATACCATAGTGTAATTTCAAGCGTTTCAGGAAAAACTTGGGTGAGCGATTACCTAATTCGAGCGTTGTCATTACCATACATTTCAATCTATACATATATATATATATATATATATATATATATATATATATATATATATATATATATATATATATATATATATATATATATATATATATATATACTACTCGTCGTCAAAATTAACGCACCACTGGCTCATATGACGTTAACAGGTTACAGAAAGGACCTGAATGCTGTGTAACTTTATTATGCAAATAACATAGCATCACGGACACAGTATACAGCTCAGTAATCGTGTTGGGATGTATAGGGTCCACCATCGCTATTATTGAGGTAACTAACAAACCACATAACTCCAGCTTTAGCGTTTGGGGGAAGGTTATGGCTAGGGCATTTTGTGTACGTTTTCCATTCAGTTGCGAATTTTGCCGCTACAACCATTGAAAGAATTGTGCGTCGACTAACACGTGATGAGTGCATACAGATTACCACCCTCCTTGCCGACTGGTACGGGTGCCGTGAACTCGGTCGACGGTTTGATGTAGCTCGCACAACCATTGCACGGATCGTGCAGCGGTATCACGATGCCCATTAGCACTCAAGGCGGCAGGGCCAGGGCCAGGGCAGGCCATGCTCGACGACTTGCATTGAAGACTGTCTTATTCGTATGCAGGCATAAGAAATTGCCATACAACAGCAAGGCACCTTCAAATACAGCTGCAGGAGGTACATGGGACCCGTGTGAGTGATAATACAATACGTCGACGCCTCGCGGAACATAATTTGCGGCCACGGAGGCCGGCCATAGGACCACGACACACCAGGGAGCATCGACGGGCGCGACTAGCATTTGCCCGGGAACACCTACATTGAACCGATGGCGAATGTGCTGTTTACGGATGAATCCAGAGTCAGTCTCTACACCTCCGATCGGCGATTCAGAGTCTATCGACGACCTAATGAGAGGTACGCGCAATGTAATATGGTCTGGGGAGGCATATCTTTAACGGGTCGTACAGAGTTGCACGTCCTAGATGGCGGTTCCCTAACCGCCGCACGGTACATCCTATTTTGACCCGTATAAGTCAGCCATATGCCCCCACATCGGTGACGGATTCGTCCTAATGCATGACAACGCAAGACCACACAAGGCCAGATGTGTCACCGAATACCTAACGACGGTCCAAATCAGGACATTGGATTGGCCAGCATACAGTCCCGACCTAAACCCAATTGAACATGTGTGGGACATGTTGAAACGGCGGTTGCGACAGCTGCAATAT
>JABUQX010145238.1:5000-23573 GCA_015478945.1 Trachelipus rathkii | reverse complement strand
TACTTGTGATCGGAAAGAAGTCAATGAGATTCCAGATGATCTAAGAAATGAGAGTTGAGAAGGGCTTCAAAGATCTTAGATATAATACAAGTGAGAACTATAGGGCGATAGTTAGAAGGTCAGAGCGGCTTTTGGGAACAGGTTGGACATACGTGCGTGCTTCCAACACCGAGGAAAGTGTTAGTACACGGAAGGGGCCAGCACGGAAGCGCACTCCCTCAAAACTCTGGGAGGAATGCCGTCAGAGCCACCTGCCTTCCTAATGTTCATAGATTTCAGGACCCCATGCACCCGATCAAATATAATCACATGCAAAGGCATAGGACATCTGAGAGGAGAAGGAGGAGGAGGAGGAATGCCAAAATCGTCCAGGGTTGAGTTAGAGGAAAATAGGAGGCCGAAGAGATTGAAACCAGCAAGTCTCCCCGTAGTTCCTAAGAGCCGAAAACCATAAATCAGTAAGATAGGAAAGTATATCGCCAGTAGACCTCGAGCACCGAAAGATATACTTGTGATCGGAAAGAAGTCAATGAGATTCCAGATGATCTAAGAAATGAGAGTTGAGAAGGGCTTCAAAGATCTTAGATATAATACAAGTGAGAACTATAGGGCGATAGTTAGAAGGGTCAGAGCGGCTTCCTTTTTTTTGGAATAGGTTGGACATGTGCGTGCTTCCAACACTGAGGGAAAGTGTTAGTATTGAGACATAGAGAATATAGTTGAACAACGGAAGGGGCCAGCACGGAAGCGCACTCCCTCAAGACTCTGGGAGGAATGCCGTCAGAGCCACCTGCCTTCCTAACGTTCATAGATTTCAGGACCCCATGCACCCGATCAAATATAATCACATGCAAAGGCATAGGACATCTGAGAGGAGAAGGAGGAGGAGGAGGAATGCCAAAATCGTCCAGGGTTGAGTTAGAGGAAAATAGGAGGCCGAAGAGATTGGCCTTTTCAGTTGGAGAGTTAGCAACAGAGCCATCAGATCGAATAAGAGGAGGAAAGGCAGATTTACAGAAGTTGTTAGAGATGTTTTTTGGGCAAGAGACCAGAAAGATTTGTCAGTAGGAGAACCAAGAAGGAGGTTAGCGCACTTTCGTTTGATGAAAGCCCGCTTTGCTCGTCGAAGAGTATCCCTGCAACGATTTCTAGCTGAATGAAAATTAGAAAGAGTGATAGGAGAACGAGAATTTTTCCACTCCCTATACTACAGAATATATATATATATATATATTATTATCACCACATAACCGATGGTCTGGAAGAAGAAGAATATTTATATCTATATATATATATAAATATATATATATATATATATATATATATATATATATATATATATATATATTATTACATATTATTATTATTATTACATATTATTATTATTATTACATAAATTACATATATTATTATTATTATTATTATTATATTATTATTAAGTTATTATTATTATGTTATTATTATACATATTATTATTATATATATATTATTATTATTATTATTATTATTATTATTATTATTATTATTATAGTTATTAATATTACATGTATATTATTATTATTATATTACATATTATTATCAATTTCCAAAGATCTTGAAGGCATGTGTTGATTTATTATATTATTATTAGTTACCAGGCTTCACTTCCCATTATACTCATCTACTATATATGGAGTTTTATATAACTATAATATTCATTTTATTTCCATATACATTATTATTGGCTTATTTGTTAAGTTACTGTTACAGGTTATTACATATTATTATTATTATTACATATTATTACATATTATTGGCTTTTTTTTTATATAATATTATTATTATTATTATTATAAACAGTTAGCAGTTAATATTATTATTATGCTATACATATACATATTATTATTATTATATATATTATTATTATTATTATTATGTTATTATATATTATTATTACATATATATATACATATATATATATTTATATTTATATATAGTAAAGTTATTTTCTTTGTTAAGTTATTATTATTATTATTATATTATTACATATTACAATCATTTTATGTATTATTATATACATACATATTATATTACATATTATTATTATTAGCTATTATTATATTATATTATTATTATTATTATATATTATTACATATATATATATATTTATGCATATTATTATTATTAAAGAGTTATTATATATTATTATTATTGGCTATATATATATATATATATATATATATATATATATATAAAGAGATATATATATATATATATATATATATATATATATATATAAGGTATATATATATATATATATATATAATACATTTATACAGAAATCGAAATTCAAAATTACAATTATTCCCATAAACTTCCATGATAAAGATGACAAATTATTTTATATGCATTTAATCAAATCAAATGTAGAAAACATCCTCAACATCCTCATTTTTCAAAAGAGGATGCGGATGCGGATGCGGATGTGCCGTTAAGTGAGGATGCGGATGCGGATGTGGATGCGGATGTCAATTTAGGTGCGGATGCGGATGCGGATGTGGACCAGAGTAATTAATATATACATATATATATTATATATAAAGAAAAAGTTATATTATTATTATTATTACATATATATATATATTATTATTGTTATTATTATATATATTAATATATATATGAAAGAGCATATATACATATATATATATATTAGTATTATTATATATATTTATATATATATATATATATATATATATTATAGAAGAATATAAAGATAGTTATATATATATATATATATTATATATATTATTATTATATTATAGTTATACATATATATATATATATATATATATATATATATATATGAAAATATATATAAACAAACATACTAATAGTAATAATGATTGTGATAATGATAATAATAATACAGTTTAATGTTAATGAACACTTTTAATATAGTGAATAGTGTTAAATATTAATATATAGTGAAATATTGTGTAGGCATAAATAATATTATCATTAAAACATATGGTGCATCATAATAATATTATTATTAAAATATAGTAATTACTGGTAATTAATAGTGGAATTTAAAAATTTTAGTCTGTTTTAAATACCATTAATTATGATAATAATAGTATGTAATATTATATATATATTTTTAAAAATTTTTTATGTATTTCATATTTATTTATATAAAAGCGCCCTGGATAGCTCAGTGTTAGAGCGCTTCCGCCAAAACCAAGCGAGGGTCCAGGTTCCGCAACTGGTCGGGTGGGAGAATGTGAGCTATTCTCTACTTGGGCTTGGCTTCGTCCCTCGGACGTTAAACCAGTACACCTCCTCCTTGATTAGGGCCCGTGTCTGTGGAGCGATAAAATGTTTCTATAAAACCATAGATTTATCAGAATTTATGTATATACATTCTATATAGATATGTCCTATATATATATATAGAGAGTATATATATATATATATATTATAATATATATATATATATATATATATATAAATATATATATATGGAACAACAGCCACTTAAACTAAGAAATCTTCACCAACTATAAATGTTTTTTCATTTCCATTAATAAAATATATAAACTCTTAATTTGCTTTGATTAACTATTATTTTTATTATTATTAAAATTATAATTAAGAGACTTAAGGGGAGACTTCATAACTAGACCCCCTACTTTTTGAAGGCAAAATCAAAATTTTCCCATTTTTTTTTTATTATCTAAATTAGTAGAAAAATTCCTCCTGAACATCATGGTGTAATTATTTTTTGGAAATTCTAAATGTTTTTTTAGATACAGAAATTTATTTAGAGAGGTGTCGAACTAAAAAATTCCAATTCAAGTCAAAATTGCAATTCCAGGTTCAGGATCAAAAATGTTTTATTTTTAATAACAGAATTTTTTGTTTTTGTTTTTTTGTTTTGCAATTTCCAACCCAGGCTCCAGCTTTTACTCGGTAAAATAGGTGAAGTCGAAGTCGAAGTCGGAGCCGGAGCTTGAGCCGGAGCCGGAGGTGGATCCTGGGTATAATTTTTATCAAGAATTTTTTTTTTAGGTAAAAAAATTTGTTACCAAAAGAAGTACTGATCAATTTTCAAATGGTGGAGAAACCTTAGTCGGAAACGGGACCGGAGCCGGAGCCGGAGCCGGAGCCGGAGCCGGAGCCGAAGCTGGAGCCGGAGTCGGAGTTGGAGCCGGAGCCGGAGCCGGATTCTGGGTATAATTTTTTCAATAAATATTTCTTTAGGTGAAAATATATTACTAAAAGAAGTGCTGGACAATTTTCAAACAGTGTAGCCGGAGCCGGAGCTAGAGCCGGAGCCGGAGCATCCTGGGTATAAATTTTTCAAGAAATTTTTTTTAGGTGAAAATATATTGTCAAAAGACGTACTGAACAATTTTCAAATAGTGCAAAAACCTTAGCCGGAGCCGGAGCCGGAGCCGGAGCCGGAGTCGGAGCCGGAGCCGGAGCCTGGGCATAAATTTTTTCAAGAAATATTTTTTAGGTAAAAAATATATTACCAAAAGAAGTGCTGGGCAATTTTCAAATAGTGTAGAAACCTTTAGTCGAGCCGGAGCCGAAGCCGGATCCGGAGCCGAGTCGGAGATGGAGGTGGATCTTTGGTATATTTTTTATCAAGAAATCTTTTTCTAGGTAAAAAAAATTGTTATTAAAAAAAGCTGAACAATTTTCATATGGTGCAGAAACCTGTCGGAGCGAGCCGGAGCTGGAGCCGAGCCGAGCCGAGCAGGGAGCCGAAGCCGATCCGATCTTGGGTATAAATCTTTTCAAAAAACATTTTTTAGGTGAAAAATATATTACCCAAAGAAGTGCTGGACAATTTACAAATAGTGCAGAAACCTTAATCGGAGCCGGAGCCGGAGCCGGAGCCGGAGCTGGAGCCGGAACCGGATGCTGAATATAAATTTTTTCAAACAATATATTTTATGAAAAATATATTACCAAAGAAGGGCTGAACAATTTACAAATAGTGCAGAAACCTTAGTCGGAGCCGGAGCCGGAGCCGGATGCTGGAAATATATTTTTTTAGGTGAAAAATATATTACGAAAGAAGTGCTGGACAATTTACAATAGTGCAGAAATCTTAGCTTGAGCTGGAAAGTCGGAGCCGGTTATCGAGCCGGATGCTGGATATACTTTTTTTTTAAACATTTTTAGGTAAAAATATATTACCAAAGAAGTGCTGGACAATTTTTATAACTAGTGCAGAAACCTTAGTCGGAGCCGGAGCCGGAGCCGGAGCTGAGGACGGAGCCAGACTGGAATTCTTGGGCATAATTTTTTTAGGAAACATTTTTTTAGATGAAAATTTATTGCCAAAAGAAGTGCTACATCTTCAAATAGTGCAGAATCTCTTGTCGGAGCCGGAGCCGAGCCGGAGCAGGAGCATTGGTATAATTTTTTTTCTAAGAAATATTTTTAGGTGAAAAATATATTACCAAAAGAAGTGCTCAACAATTTCAAATAGTGCATAAACCGGAGCTGGAGAGTGAGCCGGAGCCGGAGCCGGAGCCGATTCGGAGCCGGAGCCAAAGTCTGAGTAAAATAGTTATTTTCCTTTTGTGGTTGAATATATATATATATATTATTATATATATATATTACATATATATTATTATTAATAGATAGTTATTAAGGTTATTGTTAATATTTTATATATATTATTATTATATATTATTATTATATATATATTATATTATATATATATATTATTATATATATTATTATTATTATATATTATTATACATATATATATTATATATATATATTATTATTATTATTATTATATTTTATATAGTTATATATATATTATTATTATATATATTATTATATTATTGTTATTATATATTGCGTTATTATTATATATGTATTATTATTATATTATTATTATTATTATATATATATATATGCCATATATTATTATTTATTATTATTATATATATTATTATTATTATTATATTATATTATATATATATATATAAAGATATTATATTATTACATACTATTATATATTACTAAGAGCAATATACACATATATATTATTATTATTATCAAAAAATATATTTATATATACATATATTATTATTATTATTATATATTATTACATATATATTATATTATTATTAGTTATTATTATTTATTATTATTATATATATTATTATATATATATATGCAGTTATAATTATATTATTATTATTATATATTATATATATTATATATTACTATTATTATTATATATATATTATTATTATTGCTATTAGTTATTAGTATAGTTAGCTATACATAGTGCTATTGGTTACATTATACATATTATTACTATACCTATACATCAAATATATAAATACTATATATATATATATATATTATATATATATATTATTATTATATACATATATTATACATACATATATATATAAGTGATACGTGCTATATATATATATATTTACATACATATATATATATATAAGAAGAAAGAAGTTATATATATATATATGGTATATATATAGTTATAGCATAGTGAATATATATATATATATATATATACATTGCTATATATATATATATATATATATATATATATATATATATATATATATATATATATATATATATATATATATGAGAATAAATGTTTTTACAGTCTGAAAAGGAAAATAAAATTTCAAAAAAGTTTTTCGCGTTTTTCTTACATTTCAGTTTTTTGAAACATATTCTTAAAAAAAAGTAAGTGAAAGGAAAAAAAGTTATGTCTATGAAATTTGGTAAAAACCTTAAATATGTACATATAAACAGGTTGATGTTTTCATTCATACTCAGTTTGAATGTAAGGTGGTGTCACGAATACTTGACTGTTACAATTCAACAATTTAGAAAATAGTTTTCATAGACTCTCTAGATTGTCTATAAATTTTTTTTTATAAAAATGAAATTTAGTATCAGTTGTGTAAACATATCTTCATTAGTACGCTAAAATCGTGTTTTAGTGCTAAAGGCATTGAAATATCTTGAAAATTCTAGATTTTATTGACATTTTTGTGGAAGAAGTCAAAAATCCAAAATTCTTACACCCCCACCAAGAAAAAAAAATTTTGTTTTGTATTTTTTTTTAATAAAATAAAAGATGCAAAAGTTATTCATCAAAGAACGTCTTCTTTCAATAGATTTTATTAAATTGGATTTTTTTGATAGAGTGTCCATAAATTCACAGAATGGGGCTTCAAACTGCTGGGGGCTACACGTCATTCTTCCAAGTTCTGGGTTGGCCAGCAAACTAAGCAACGTCAACATGGGCACAACATGTTTGTTGAGACAAATTTGCACAATAAGACGAAAATTCACTCGCGCCAGGACTCGAACCACTGACAACAGCGTCGCTGTTAGACAATGTACATTAGGCCCTACCACTAGTCCGATCCACCTCCTCAGAAAAAAGAAGGTATCTCGGAAGTTTTCAAATCTCCTGCTTCTGATATCACTGCTTTGAAACTCGATAATTATTTAAATCCAAAGAAGGGTGATTAACCCCTACTGGGGCTACACGGCATTCTACTGGGGTGCTCCTGGGTTATAGGAGCAACCGACCATAGTCAAATAACGCCGAAATATGCACAACATGCTTGTTGCCACAAATTTGCAATAATAAGTCGAAAAAAATTTCACTCGCGCCAGGACTCGAACCATAGACAATAGCGTCGCCGTTAGACAATGTATACAGGAGGCTCTACCACTAGTGCGATCCGCCTCACCAAAAAAGAAGTCATCCCTGGTTGCTTTCAAATTTCCTGCTTTGATATCACTGCTTTAAACTCAATACTTATTTAAATCCACAGAAGGGTGGTTGAACCCCTTCTGGGGCTACACGGCATTCTTCAGGGGTGCTCATGGGTTACAGGAGTAACCTGCCAAAGTCAAGGAACGCCGAGAAGCCCAGAAAATGTTTGTTGCCTCAAATTAGCAATAATAAGACGAAAAAATTTCACTCGTGCTAGGACTCGAACCATCGACAACAGCGTCGCCGTTAGACAATGTTCAGGAGGCTCTACCACTAGTCTGATCCGCCTCCCCCCAAAAAGAAGGCATCTCGGAAGTTTTCAAATCTACTGATTCGATATCACTGCTTTGAAACTCGATACTTATTTAAATCTACGGAAGGGTGGTTGGAACCCCTTCTGGGGCTACACGGCATTCTTCAAGGGTGCTCATGGGTTACAGGAGCAACCGACCAAAGACAAGGAACGCCGACATGCTCACAAGGTACTTGTTGCCACAAATTTTCAATAAGAAGTAAAAAATTTCACTCGCGCCAGGATTCGAACCATCGACAACAGCGTCGCCGTTAGACAATGTACAGGAAGCTCTACCACTAGTCTGATCCGCCTCCTCCAAAAAAAGAAGGTATCTCGGAAAAGTTTAAACCTCCTGCTTCGATATCACTGCTTTGAAACCCGATACTTATTTAAACCCACAGGAAGGGTGGTTGGAAGTTCTCTGGGGCTAATGGCATTCTTCAGGGTGCTCAACTGGGTTACAGGAGCAACCTCCCACCAAAATTAATTAACGCCAAAAGGAGCAAAACAATGCTTGTTACGACAAATTTGCAATAATAAGACGAAAAAAATTTCACTTGCGCCACGACTCGAACCATCGAAAACAGCGTCACCTTTGTATCAATGTACAGGGATGTTTCACACTAGTCCGATGCGCCTCCCTTAAAAAGAAGGCATCTCGGAAGTTTTCAAATCTCCTACTTCGATATCACTCTGCTTTGAAACTCGATACTTATTTAAATCCACAGAAGGGTGGTTGGAACTCCCTGGGGCTACACGGCATTCTTCAGGGGTGCCTGCTGGGTTACAGGAGCAATCAACCAAAGTCAAGGAACGCCGCATGCGCACAGCATGCTTGTTACGACAAATTTTGTGCAATAATAAGACGAAAAAAATTTCACTCGCGCCAGGACTGAACCATCGACAACAGCGTCGCCGTTAGACAATGGACAGGAGGCTTCTGCCACTAGTCCGATCCGCCTCCCCAAAAAATAAGGCATCTCGAAACAGTTTTCAAGTCACCTACTTTGACATCACTGCTTTGAAACCTGTACTTATTTAAATCAATAGAAGGCTGCTTGATATATTTATATATATAGTATATATATATATGTTATATATATATATATATATATATATATATAGTTATATATATATATATATATATATATATATATATATATAGTTATTGGTTATATATATATATATATATATATATATATATATATATATATAGTTGTTATAAAGCGAGTTAAGTTGTTATTTATATATATATAATATATTACAGGAAAGAAAGAAGAAAGGTTATTGAAGATAAGAATATAGTTGATATATTACATATATTAGTTGGTAAAGAATATATATATATATATTATTATATTATATATATTTATACATATTATTATTATTGCATATATTATTATTATTATTATATATTATATATATATATTACATATATATATATTATATGTATATTGGTTAAGGTTATATATAATTATGAATATAGATATATATATTGTTACTATATATATATATATATATATATATATTATATATATATATATATATTATTATGCTATGAGAATAAAGTTTTTCCTGCCGTCCAAAAATGAAAAAATTCCTCTCCAAATGTTTATATTTGCGTTTTTCTAGCATTTCATTTTTCCTTACATGAGATATAAAAATTCATTAAAAAAAAAACGAACAGATTTTTTTCCTTCAAATTTGGCACTACATATAAACGTGTAAACAAACTGACGTTTATATTAAATGTTTTGGTAGAACGTAAGGTGGTGTCAACCATGGTTGACTATTCTCTGTTCAAAAATTTTGAAAGTACTTTTCAGAGATTGTAAAAATATTTTTTTAAAAAACAAACTTTCAAATAAGGTGTCTAAATAAAATTTATTACCACACTAAATTGGAGTATTTTATGCAAAAACAATTGAAATATCTTGAAAATTAAAGATTTAATGGCAGTTTTTGTGGAAATTCAAAAAAAAAAAATTCCTTCAAAACACACTGTTCAAAAACGAACAGTTTTTTTTTGTTTGTTTTTTTCATAAATTAAAGATATCATAGTTGTTCATCAAAAAAACATTTACTTTTATCGGTTTGGAATAGTTGAGGTTTTGCTATGAAGTCTCCCCTTAAGCCATCCAAAAATTTTGATAACTTAAATAATTTCGGGGGGTTGTATATATATATATACATATCACAAATATATATACTAATATATATATATACATATATATATAAATATTATATATATATATATATATATATATATATATATATATATATATATATATATATATATATATTATTATTATATATATTATATATATATATATATATATATATATATAAAATAAATAAATGATATATATATGATACTATACATACATCAAAGTGTATATATACAGTTATATATATATATACATATATATATATATATATATATATATATTATATATATATATATATATAGTTAAAGATATATATATATATATATTTAGCAGTTATTGTTATTATATATATATTATTGTTATATATATATATATATATATATATATATTATATATTTCACTCGCGCCAGGACAACTTGAACCATCGACAACAGCGACGCCGTTAGACAATGTACAGGAGGCCCTACCACTAGTCCGATCCGCCTCCCCAAAAATGAAGGCATAGCATCACGAAACAGTTTTCAAGTCACCTACTTTGACATCACTGCTTTGAAACCTGTACTTATTTAAATCAATAGAAGGTTGTTTGATCCTTTAGTATATATATATATATATATATATATATATATATATATATATATATATAAATAACATATAACATCATATATATATAAATATATACATATATAAGTATATATATATTTATATATATATATATATTTATATATTATGAGATATATATATATATATATATATATATATATAGCATAGCAAGTATAGTAAGAAGAGCAGTTATATATTACTATGTTATATATATATATGTATATATATATATATGCTATTATTATTGTTATATATATGTATATATATACTTATATATATATATATACTGTTGCTATATATATATATATATATATATATATATATATATGAAGATATATATATAGTAGTATATATATATATATATATATATATATATATATATATATATATATATATATATATATATATATATATATAAACTGCTACATGAACTTACATGAACTTTCATCTAGTGTCATCTACTCAATGAATGAATTAATCCTTAAAAATAGAATAGCATCTGCCAGGTCTTCCTTCATTTTTCCTCTTAGGTCTGATTTTATAATGCTAAGAGCAGAAAAAGCCGTTCAACGCCAACTTGCTTTGGAGGTATACCACAGCAAATTGCAGCTTCTTGTACAATGTCTGGATGCTTATCGATGCCCCTCTCCCAATTTAAGATTCTATTATAATTAATTTATTCAACTTCTTTTCTTTTGAGCAGCAGAGAAATTTTAAAGTTAAGGGAACATTGTGTACAAAGGATGAGGAAGAACTTTGATCTTTTCTTGAACCAGTTGAAGCTTTCGACTACTCTCTTCTATCTAGAAGCTTTTCATACTCGTCTTCTGAGCTTTCGAAAATGAATTGAGAAGGTAGTAATGGGAATTGTTGTTTTATCCCTTACAATATGTTCAGTTGTATTCTTTTCTTCTTGAACTTCTTGCAACCTTTTGAAACAAATGGTCACGTTGCAAAGTGCAGATTTAGCTCTTTGTTGTTGGATCTTCATTTAAGCTTACTCTGTAAGATAGGAATTAATATAAACAGCAGCTAGTAGAATACCATTGTCAATGAGAGAAATTTCTCTTCGTACCTTGGAGTTTTTTTTTATTTCTTCAGCATCTTAAATATAGATGGTATAAGGTTGAAGGTTGAATTCATTAGAATATAATCCAAATTGAAACATAAGGTGCAGGTTAAAAAAACTTCGAAGTTTACAATTGCATTTTGTGATGTGGAAGTCGCAAGTGAGTGAACTTGTATGAATTGATTGAAGTCACTCACAGAGTCACAATCCATAACTTTGTCAGTTCAAAATTTTCTGACTCCAACTCTACTGTTTTGAAAGTTACCGACTCCGACTCCGACTCCGACCTCTTGAAAATTACCGACTCCGACTCCGACTCCACTCTCTTCAAAACTACCGACTCCCCGACTCCGCGACTCCGACTCCGACTCCGACTCCGACTCCGACTCCGACTCCACAACCCTGGTAGTTATGTTGGATGGTGTCCAACTGGAATAGGTGTCTCAGTTTAAACATTTGGGATATATGTTGGATGAAAAGGGAACGGTGATGCAGAGTGTAGCCGTAAAGTTGTGAATGGTCAGAAGGTGGCTGGTACTATTAAATCCTTGTTGGACTAAGTCTTGAGTGAACTAGGGTTTTACATGAGGGTATGTTGTTACCTGTGTTATTGTATAGTAGTGAAACTATGGTCTGGAATAAGAAATATAGATCTAAAGTGCAACGTGTTCAGATGGACAATCTTAGGGACGTTTTAGGTGTGAGAAGAATTGATAAAATGAAGAATAAACGCTTTAGGGAGTTGTGTGGTGTGAAGAAAGGAGTATATGAGAGAATAAATTAAAATATATTGAGATGGTTTGGATATGTGGAAAGGATGAATGATAGTTGGTTGGTTAAGCGGATGTATAGTGGTGAGTAAGTTGGGAATCGATCGGCTGGGAGACCGAACAAAAAGTGGATCGAGTCAGCAAAGGAATGCCTGAAGGAGAGTAATGTGAGTTTGACTGAGATAAGAAGAAAGGTACATAATAGTAGTGAATGACGGAGTTTTGTGTTGGGGTATGGTTGAAGACCACCTGGTCCAAAGGATGAGCCCTACATTGACGAGATGCCACAGAAATGGTTCGTCGCAATACTGTGAAGCCCTAAAGTGAATTTTTCTGACTGCAACGAGTTCTCACTTAAATTTATAAAGGGGCTTTAAGGCTGGGCTTTCTTTTCAACTTTCGTCATGTTCTTCTACTACTTTTCTGTTTCCAGTGCATGCTACGCACCATACCCCCAATCTTGGGAAGAGAAGGTATGTGATGATGATGATGAATATATATATATTTATATATATATATATATATATATATATATATATATATATATATATATATATATATATATATATATATATATATATATATATATATATATAAATATATATATATATATATATATATATATATAAGCTGAAATTTCTTTTTTTTTTTATCAAAGGATACTATTGGGTGCTTACTTCTACTCTCAACCAATAGCTTTGGCAGAAGCAGACTCAAATTTGTGCCATATTTTATACTTTAAAAACCAAATTATCACATAATTATTATCAGAAAACTTTAAATTATTTTCAAAAATAAAGTTTTAATAAATTTAAACGGA
Source organism: Trachelipus rathkii (assembly GCA_015478945.1). Lineage (NCBI taxonomy): Eukaryota > Metazoa > Arthropoda > Malacostraca > Isopoda > Trachelipodidae > Trachelipus > Trachelipus rathkii. Next base: position 10,059 of record JABUQX010145238.1, on the reverse strand, counting down.
GAAATTGAAGCAAATAAATTAATAAAAAAAATTGATAATAATTAAATTGAACTTGGTATTTTTCAAGCAATCTTGCTGTTTATGTTTATCCTAATTAAAGTGTATATTTTATTTAAATTACAAAGTAACCAACAGAATACTTAATACATTGAAAATGAAACCTCATAAAGGAATGCCAAAAAGGAATATACAAACAAATATATTAGTCCAGTCAAACTAAGAAAATGACCCATAAACCTCGGCAAAATTGCTTCACAAGCGATTGAAGTGGTATTCAACTTAACAAATGTTGCTTTATAACACATCCAAAATCAGACAAAATCCAAGTATGGGAAAGTATTGAAAAATTAAATTCAAAATGGCGTCGGGATGTAGATTTTTTGTTATATTTGTTTAAAGATATTTTGTATATGAGATTAATGAAAGCACATCCGTTAAATATAAGAGTAAAGATTGAAATATCAAAGAAAATAAAATTATATTTCAAGAATAGAATTTATTAGAAGGACATGGAAATATTATTATTTACATTTTTATTGTCATAGTTAGTATAAAATTATTGTAAGAACAAAGTTCTTAAGGAATTGAATAAGTAATGTCGGACAAACTATGCATCTGAATCACTGTCATTGTTTTCAGTTTCAACGTTGTGGTCACATCCAAAGATCTGGCACTCCCCACAAGAGGCTGAAAAAGGCAGCCCGTTCTGTTTGCATCCACATCGCATTGTTGCGCAATGCGTCTTACAAGAACAATGGATCATTTTCAGTAACCACTCTGGGGCTGGTGGCATATCAGATACTGTAGGGTAATACGAGTTTTCCCTAACAAACCAACCTCATTCTGTTGCAGTTAAAGGCGTTTCTTGTGATTTCCAAACACATACCTGATAGTATGTACGAAAGCTATAGTACTTTGTTGCTGATTCTGTAGATGGCCAACGTTCAGGTGCAACAAACGATTTAGCTGCTGCAACTTTTTCCACTAGCATTCGATGACGAAGTGATTTTAGAGAATTTTCTGACGTGCCGTCATATAGTATTGACATAGCCTTACTTCTTGCAGATTCAATGTCACACTGTTGAGTTCCATCTCAGGAAAATACGTTTGCTGCCAGCTGTAGTTGTTCATCATTCATTAGTTTTTCCAATGATCTAGCCTTTCCGATGCCAAAGATTCTGGACGTTGAGTCACAACCAGTAAAAGCATGTAAAAACAAAATGTTTTTACAAATATCACTACCCAGAAAGGCTTTAATTCCAACAATATCATACACTGGATTTGTGGACAACAGTCTTTTTATATCACTCCGTAAGTACAGTTTAAAACCATTGTTTTTCGCATGGTATAACAAAAGAATCAACAGTGACGGTCATTATATTGGTTTTTTTTTTTTTTTTTTTTTACGGTTATCACCACCGCTCACGGGCAATGCCCTATTCAAGGAGGGGGTGTTAAAAACAACAAAAATTCAACTAACACAAATTACGCAGATGAGCACAGACGCGGGCTTTAAAGTGAGGGAGATTAAATTGAGTAGGAAACACAGAAGATGGAAGAGAATTCCACAGAACAGAGGTGGCAGGAAAGAAGGAAGCACCGCAGCGAACTAGCCTGGAGTTACCAATATCAACACAAAACTCATGCGCCGACACAGCACCCCTTGTGCTACGAGGGCGTCTTAAAGGTGGTGGCACGCGAGTGGAAAGTTCCTTCGAGCACTTGCCGCTACGGTACCTATAGAAAAGAGATAAAGCACCAACATCGCGCCGCAAAGATAGAGGGTCAAGTGAACTAGAAAGAACAGGACAGTTTATAAGTCTTTTTGCCTTTGACTCGACCCTATCCAAAAGCCGGGTGAAACCTGAGCCCCCCAGATATGAGAGCATTAGTACTCCATACAAGGGCGGATACCTTGTATAACTGGGAGTGTGAAGAGGAAAGTCCCAAGTGGTCTAAACAGAACTCCCAGTTTCATTGAGGCCGCCTTAGCAACTGTTGTGATGTGAGGTTTCCAAGACATTTTTTTTGTTTATGTTAAGGCCAAGGATGTTTATATTGTCAACAGGAGAGACGAGAGAACAGTCGAAAGAGATAGGAAAGTTAGAAGGTGTCTTGGAGAGGGAGATTTGTAGAAGTTGAGTTTTTAAAGAATTGAATTTCACAAGGTTCAGACGACACCACCCGGAAATTCTATCCAGATCAGCGAGAATAGAATCGGAAAGATTAAGACGAGAGGCAATTCTAGAAGTAAAAGAAGGAGCAGAATTGAAATGAGTTGAAGAATGAAGGGTCGAGTCATCGGCATATGAGTGAATAGAGTTAGATGTGCAGGTGAGAAGATCATTAATGAAAAGTAGGAATAAAGTAGGAGATAAGACAGAACCCTGAGGAACACCACTACTGACAGAAAAGGAAGAAGAAGTCGCCCCATCAACAACAGCTAACATTGAGCGAAAAGAAAGCTAAATATAAGTAAGCAAAGAGAAGAAGGAAACCCAAAGGAGGTGAGGTGGAGAGCAGTAAAGCGTGCCACACCTGATCAAATGTTTTTCTATGTCAAGCGCCACCACGCAAGTCTCCCCGTAGTTCCTAAGGGCAGAAACCATAAATCAGTAAGAAAGGAGAGTATAGCGCCAATAGACTTCGAGCGCCGAGCCGTACTGGCGATCGGAAAGATGGGAATGAGATCTAGATGATCTAAGAAATGAGAGTTGAGAAGAGTTTCAAAGATCTTAGATAGAATACAAGTAAGAGTTATAGGGCGATAGTTAGCGATCAGAGCGGCCTCCTTTTTTCGGAATAGGTTGACATGAGCTATCCTCCAACCCTGATGAAAAAGTTGGTCTTGAGACATAGAGAACATAGTTGAACGAGGGGCGGGGGATTGCGCGGAAGCACACTCCCTCAAACTCGGTGAGGAATGCCATCCGCCACCCGCCTTCCCAACGTTCGTAGATTTCAGGAGCCTGCACCTGATCGAATGTAATCACAGGCAAAGGCATAAGATACCTGAGAGGAGAAAGAGAAGGAAGAGGAATGCCAGAATCGTCCAGGGTTGAGTTAGAGGAAAATAGAGGCCGAAGAGATTGGCCTTTTCAGTTGAAGAATTAGCAAATAGAACCATCAGAGCGAATAAGAGGAGGAAAGACAGATTTACAGAAGTTGTTAGGAGATGTTTTTGGCAGAGGCCAGAAAGATTTGATTTTTCAGTAGGAGAACTAAGGAGGTTAGCGCACTTTCGTTGATGAAAGCCCGCTTTGCTCGTCGAAGAGTATCCCTGCAACGATTTTAGCTGAATAAAAATTAGCGAGAGTGATAGGAGAACGAGAATTTTTCCACTCCCGATACGCACTGCCTCTAGCCTGAATGGCCAGAGAACAAGCACGATCGAACCATGGATTATGAGGAGAGAGAAGATTTAGTCGAAGAAGGAATAAACCTACTCATCCCATCAACGATTACAGCTCCCACCTTATCGGCAGAAGTTGAAGCGTCACCAGAGACAAAGCAGTCACTCCAGAAAAAACGCGTAGGGCAGGATGGACCTCCAATCGGCCCGATCAAAGTGCTAGAAGAACACTTTGGTAGAATGGAGCTGTTGGAGAAAGTATTAAAATTAAGAGATATAAGGTTGTGGTCAGATTTACCAATAGGAGCGAAGGTGGTGTATTTATAGAGAGAAGAACTAGTGGTGAAACATAGGTCAAGTGTGTTCAAGAATTGGTTGGGACGATCCGGAATGTGTGTGGGTTCTTTAATTAGTTGCTCCAGATCGTTGAGAATGCTAAATGATTCGGCCTCCTCCCCACCTAAATCAGTATGAGAGGAACCCAACCATTCAGTGTTGTGTACATTGAAATCCCCTAAATAGAGGACCTCAGTATTTGGATGAGAAGATGTAACAGTCTCGTGAGAAGTAGTAAGGTATTCAAAAAAGGCGTGAAAATCTGTTCTGTTAGGAGAACAGTAGCAGAAGCACAAGATTATTGTAGTAGAAGGAAGAAAGATTTTAAGCCACAGAACATCGAAGTTAGGAGATTCGAGATTCTCGAGACGTGTTACAGGAGCGTTTATGTTAACATAGGTACATACTCCACGTTACTGTAGATTGAACAATATCTAAATCTGCATCTCCATCAGCTTGTTTTACAGTGCACCCTATTTTTGTCAAGGCTTCTGATACGAGTATAATTAATTGCTGCTTATTTGTATAATTGGCCAAGAAATTTTCTTTCTCCCCGACAAACCTCATAGTAGGACTTAAGTGTACAGTCTTGCTAATTTTGCAAGTGCTGCGCATTCTGTTAGTCATGTCCTTAATGGAAGGATCACTGCCGTAGCCATAGAAGACAACAATAGCTCTGCCATAATTATCAAATGTAAACTTTGCGTAGGAATTGGCTATGTTCTGGTATGTATCACCAGGCCTCCACATCACACGATGAAGTAAGGATCCTCCATCTAAAACAAACTGGACGTTAGTTTGAGTGTCTGGAACATTTGCTGTACACAAGGTACCACACTTTTTCTGTATTGCATGGGCTAACTGAGGCTTATCAGCTTTTCTTAATAAAAAGTTCGTGATACAAATAATGCTGGCGGATAAGCGCAGAGCTCATAATTTAAGACATCTGCAAGATTCATGTTACTAACTGTAGCAACAGTCATTATTCTCTGAAACAACAATGCTGGATCTATGTCAGATTTTTTTTCTGCACTTACAACAGCAGATTCGGACCCTAATGTCTTCGCTTTGTCGCTTCTTTTTGCAAAATAAGTGTATAAGGCTTTCCAACCATTTTGTTTATGATTTCAGTGCCAGTGGGATGTAGTTCCTGTACGTTTACACTTTGATCAGCAGTAACTCCAGTAATAATGTTTCTGAGAGATAAGTCATTATCAAATGAAGACATAGGTTTAATGTACTCGACAACTTTTTTGGAAGTCACTAATATCTCTAGATCTCCGGCTCTCCCAACATTTTTGTGCTGTTCGCTAGTTTCAAATGATACGTTACAGTATTCTTGCATTAACAGGTTGTAAAGACAACACACAG
>JABUQX010145236.1:37500-46720 GCA_015478945.1 Trachelipus rathkii | reverse complement strand
TATATATATATATATATATATATATATATATATATATATATATAGTAAATATATATATATATATATATATATATATATATATATATATATATATATATATATATATATATATATATATATATATATATATATATATATCTTCTTCTCTTCTTCTTTTATCTACCTTTTTCCAAGATTGGGGAGGCTGGTGCGCTACAAGCATCGGAAAGAAAAGCAGTAGGAGAACATGACAAATGTCGAAAAGAAAGCCCAGCTTTACTACCCCTTAGTGAGAACTCGTCGCAGTCAGAAAATCCACCCTAGAGTTATATATATATATATATATATATACAGTTATAGTTATAGCTATATATAGAAAGGGGCTGCTGCTACATATATATATAAGAAGAAGTATATATATGCTGTTATATATTATTATATATATATATATATATATATATATATATATATATATACATAGATATATTATATATATATTAGGGTTGTACGACGCACCGTGCGGTGCGGTGCGGTGCGTGGTGCGTGGTGCGTGGTGCGTGGTGCGTGGTACGTGGTGCGTGGTGCGGTGCGGTATACAATTCCAGAGTCCTGGTGTGGTTAGGTGTGGTGCGGAAGAAAAAAATGTAAAGTGCGGTGTGTGCGGATCACGAGAATAATTATAGGGAGGTGTGGTGCGGCAGGGTGGGCCTTTGATCGCACCGCACCGCATTTGATTGCAATAGCTTCCCGACAAATTTAAAAAAAAAAAAGAAATGAAAAAGAAATTGAGTTGATATATATATAAAATATGAATAAATATATATATATATATATATATATATATATATATATATATATATATATATATATATATATATATATATATATATATACAGGGTGTCTCACGAGTTATGTTACAGCGGTGTATCACCGTACGGGATGTTTAAGTATGAAAATGTGTAAGAATATAAGTTCGATTATTTAATTCAGTAAGGCCGTCTCGAAATGTAATTACCGTGCGCACGGGTGATACGAAAACAGCGCACAAACATGCTAATGTCGAATGGGATGATATATTTTTTATGGCTTCTGTGAAATGCACATAAAAAATGAGGTGGGCTCTTTCTCTCGACATTTTTTTATACGGTTGTTCGTTTCCACGCAATGTACCTATAAACAACTAGACGCCCTGCATAGACATATCATTTGCGTTAATAAATACAGTTACATGTACAGGTTGGTAAATGCGTCAATGTTACCAACAATAGTTTTAAACGTGAATGTGAAAAGGTTGAAGAAAACAATGGTATTCAAGACAGCTCATAATATCGATACATGTAATGTAATAACGTTGTTAATAGTATCATAACAAATTTACACCTATGAATCTTATCCACAGCATGCCAAAAGGGAGAAGAACGTCAGGTCGTTTCAACTTGTACATACAGTATTTACAAATGTTGTTCGAAGACGCTTCCATCCACGCGAATACATGCCTCAGCTCTCTGGCGCCAGGTTCCATTGCATGCCAATGACAGTGATGCCAGGTTGATTCGGGCGAGGTTAATGGGTCATTAAACCCAGCGTACACAGTATGTTTGAGATACCCCCATAAAAAGTAGTCCAGTGGTGTTAAGTCGGGTGAACGCGCAGGCCATGGAAATGGACCAACTCTTCCGATCCATCTTCCCGGAAAGGTTCTGTCGAGGTAGGTCGTCACTATAGCTGCATTATGTGCTGGGCACCCATCATATTAGTAATATATTCCTCGTCGTTTCCTTAAAGGTATATCACTCAAGAGGTCAACAAGGACGGTCTGCAGGAAATGGAGGTAAAGCTGTCCTGTCAAATTTCCTTCAAAGAAGTAAGGCCCGATAATCCTACTACTCTCTTCTCTCTTTTACAGTACAACTATTGAGTACCACACCAAACGTTGACTGAGTTCCAAATAAGCTTCAAAGCGGATCTTGTGCTTCAAATGTGTTACTATTACAGTAGAAATTAAAATTTTCACCAATTTTAGTTATGGAAACACTAATATGGCATAGATCATATAAATTCATATTTAAAATCGGGTAAATAAATCTTTAAATATAAATTTGCACACCAATAGCGAACTGAACTTGGTTCAATGAAATCAGAATCCAAAATGGAGCTACTTCTTTGTTTATAAAAATGACCATTTGAATAGGTCTCTGTATGGGGATGACCAATATATATTTATCGATATATCGGTTTTGACCCAGCAATTTCTTAGCTTGCCGAAAGATTCAATTGTTCGACGGTTTCTATACAAAAATGAAGCTTTTGAACAGCGATTATTATTCAAAAAATAAATGGAGAGGGTTTCAAGAAAGCTAAAGATGGAACTTTCGTAAGTTCCATATAAAAAAGATAAATAGATCATGTCAGATTTATATTTAGATAGTTTTACCAGGCTAAAATACATGGAAAATAGAACTTCCTCCCCAAAAAACAATAAGATTAAGCTTGGAAGTAGGTGACTTGATTGGCATATGTATATATGTACTCTAGATCAGTGGTTCCGTGGTACGGCGTACCCTGGGGTACGCAGAGTGATACTTGGGGGATAGCGGCCAAAGAAGTAGCCTCCCGATCACATGAGTAGCGATATAAGATATAAGATATAAGATATAAGATATAAGATATAAGATATAAGATATATATAGATATCCATCACGTTAAGAGAACGTTCAGGGATCTATATGAATATATATATATATATATATAGCATAGTATATATATATATATATATATATATATATATATATATATATATAACCTCGCATATAAATTTAATGAACCACCTGTAAATATAATTTAAACACTTTCGTATTGGGAAAATGTAGGGCTAGGGTTTTTTTTTTGGTTTGGTTCAGCTACCTAACTCGGGGGAGTAAGGCAGCCAGGGTTGCAAATGGTTAAACTGTATGTAATGATAGTGTGTAGAAAATTAAATGGCAAAAATAAAAAGAAAACAAAAAAAAAATATGGATATGATGATTTTGTTAATCAACAACAATATTCTTCAAATTACAATACAGCATAAAGGTGTCTAATAATGGGTTGTACCCCATCTGGGCTCTTCCAACTTCCTCCAAGCGATTCGGCATTGATGAAATGTATCTCTTGAGATGGTCTCCTGCGGATGTTGTCAAAAGTTGCTTGCAAGCTCCCCGAGTGTGGACGGAGCATGTTCACGGGCTCGAACACGCCTACCCAACAAATCCCAAACATGTTCAATGGGATTCATGTCCGGGCTCCTTGCAGAAATGGCCAGGAGTCTGATCCCTACCTATTGTAGGTACCGTAGGATGACGACCTGTGCAGTGTGCTGTGGGCGTTGTCAGCTGGGAGTAACAAGAAACGGACGCCACTGATGACGCGAAAGGTATATCTTACACTCTCTCTTCAACCTCTTCGATATGCAATGCCGTAATGAGCACCAAAATGCCTGCCCACACCATCACAGAGTCACCTCCAAAAGGAATCCTTGAGGGATATCGCTAAGTAAGAAAGTGCTCACCTGCACGTCTCCAAATTCACGTCCATCTGGTCCATGTATTGTGAACCTCGACTCATCTGTGAGTGTCCAATCTCCATACGCTTGTGAAAAATGAAATCGCAACCCGATGCTCCCTGATCAAGAGAGGGCCGATGGCAGACCTTGTAATACGTACTCCACGTTCATTCTGTCTTCTTCCACTGTACGCTCTGAAATAGGCACATATATATGTCCTCACGGAGCCTGTGTTGTAGCTGTACGCTTGTTTGGAAACGATCACGAAGCACTGCCAGACGGAGGAATCTGTCATCTCTCTCGGACGTCGCCCTTGGGCGACCCTGACCATGTCGTCTACGGTTGCTGCCAGTCTTCCTGAACCGACGAAGGATTCGACTGACCGTCGATTGGTTTACCCCGAGTTGCTGAGCCACCTGTTTCTGAGAATGGCCTGCTTCCGACAGTGTGATAACTCCTATGGCACGTTCCTCTTCTCTGACGATGTCTTTCCATTGTGACAATCTTTGTCAAGCTACGACTTTTACAGCATAGGTTTTGTTTCGTTAGTTGGTTGGTATCTTGCCATCTTGTTCTCCTATGAACGTACTTTCGCAAATAAAACCAAACCCTAGCTCTACATTTCCAAAAATGAAAGAGTTTACATTATATTTACGGGTGATGCATTAAATTTGTCCGCGAGTTTATATATATATAATATATATGTTATATATATATATAAAGAAGAAATAGCAGTATATATATTATATATATATATATATATATATATATATATATATATATATATATATATATTACAGGCCTATAAGGGTACAACTTTTAGAATTATTTTCGTCTTAGGTACGCGATCAAAAAGTTTGAGACCACTGCTCTAGATTAAGTATAAAATTGGGTCAGCTTTGATTTCCACTGGCACCGTTTGTACTACCGTGTATTGATGGAAGGCACGCGCGCGGTTGCTGCAATGGCTACCGAGGGCTCTTTTTAGTTTCTTATAATATATATATATATATATATATATATATATATATATATACATATATAGTTAGTTATATATATATATATATATATGCAGAAAGATAGCATATATATATATATATATATATATATATATAAATATATATATATATATATATATATATATATATTATATATATGTTATTATATATATATATATATATTATTATTATGTCATGTTTGATAAAGATATATATATTATTACATATATATATATATATATATATTATAATATATATATATATATATATATATACATATATAGTATAGTATATATATAGTTAGTTATTGTTATATATATATATATATATATATATATATATATATTGATATATATATATATATATATATATATATATATATATATATATATATATATTTGATAGTGATAACGCAAGTGAGGGTTGTGAGAACAGAAAAGTCTGAGAGTGTTATGGCATGAAAACCAATCAGGCGGTGAGTTTATGTGTCGTTAGATGGAGTTTAAGGAAGCGTCCCACTGTATATGTGTGGGTTTCAAATGTAGTGGAGCTGGAACGAATAAAGTTGGGTGTGAGGTCGATATGTTCGTGTATTTGGGAAATTTCAGGTCCTTTGAAATTCATTCGGTGTGTATTGAAGAATATGAGGGATATTGGTAACTGTATTGTTTCGATATGAAGTTGCAACCGTTGGGTATGTTGAACCAGTTTGAGGTAATTAATTTGAATTGTTGCCTGCAGCAAAAAGATTAAGACCTTTGATCCTTTGTGAGGCGTCTGAAGAGTTTTATTTTGGATAGGAAAATTACCATGGATCTTGTAAAATATGCTCTAGGTGCTTTGGTTTTCTTGTAATAGAGATTAAATGTATGTTAGTTTTGGTGAGGGGTGGCAGGGAGTTGGTATAGAATCTTTGTTTATATATATTCTGTAAATATAGTGCGTACGCTTGCAATAAATATTTATTTAACACATTTGTGTAGATGTTTCTTGGGCACTTCATGTCACTCTGTATGTTTATGTAGTTGTTTATCATCTTCGTTTGTCCTGTGTGTTTTGTTATAAAGACAGGGTGTATTCTGTACTTCAATTTTGCTTCCTCTTCTGAGGGAGTCCGAGCAGTTGTTATGCGTCCGAGGATGATCCAAAGTAGCATGTCTGGGGAAAATAGTATGGTTTTTATAGGGATGTTCTCTGGTGCCGTATTTTATCACAAGTTTAGGTTCAATAAATTTTTTGTTGTTTCATTTTTGATCTTTTTATATTTAAAATTTTTCTCTTATTTTGGTTTTCCTCCAGAACTGTGTAAGCAGTTATTTTTTTGTATTAAATTCTTTGAAATGATATTTTTCAGGATGTTAGGTCCTTAACATTTTTATAAACTTTTAAGGTGCTCCAGGGTGGCTGAGAAAAATTTTAAATGTAGGTATCTTAAGATTTTGGTAGTCTTGGTGGAGGTAAGCCGTTTCTTGAAGGTAGGGTTTGTTGAGGGGAAGTAGATATTCTCTTTGCCCTCTAGTTGTTGTTGGTTGTTGCCGATTTCGCCGTTTCATTGGATGGGGAATATTTGGATTTCTGAAGGTGATGGATGGCTTATATAAGGGATCGTTTACTCTTGTGTCCGGAGGGGATTGTGGGGAAATATTATGTTCTGAAGGGGATGAAGGGGGAAGTGTAATCTCCTCTGACTGTTGACGAGGTGGTGGTGTTGGTGGATCTTGTGAAAGAAAAATCTTGAGTGAAGTGGAGTTAGCACCTCTATCCAATGGGATACTGCTGAGGGAAAACTGGAAATTCTATTGGAGTGGGGTTTAAGTTTGCATGCAAAGAAGCTTCCAGATGATATGTTTCTTCAGAAAAGAAAAGTTTTTTTCTTGTGTTTTGTTTGTGTAGTGTCCGAACATGCAATGTGGTAATTGGCCTTCAGGATGTTTGTTGAATAATTGGGACATGGTGGTGTTTGAATTCAGAATTGTGAGTTTCTGAAAAATATATGGTAGTTTTGGATGTAGATTTGTTTTTGTTGTAATCTTGGAGATGATGTTCTGGGTTTTGGGGATGGTGGGTTTTGTAATGATAGGGTCGCCTTGGGGTTGGTGATCTGGAATGGTTGATGTTTTTGGTTTTCACTTTGAGAGCTAAATTGCTCCACTGACACAAAAATTTTGAGGAATCTGAACACAGTTGTATGGGACCAGCTGTTTAACTTGGAAACGGACCTGCCCATTTTGAAAAGAGTTTCGTTGGATCAAGCTTGAAGTTTTTCACCCTCCAAGATGTGGACGAAGACAATCTATTTTTGCGGATGGAAAGATGTTTTCGATTTGTTTTTCTGTTTGGACGCGCAAGTGTTCTCTCTAGCCTGGTCTCTAATTAGCGAGTTTTTCGGCTGGTTCATCAACATAATCGTTGATGCGGTTTTGTGTTGCTTTTGTTTCTGACGAATGAAGATGTGTAATTGGGAAAGATCCACGTGGGGAGGCGCTTGTTGTACGTACGTGAGGAATTGGGGCGCTGCCGGTAGAAGAGTTATATGCTGAGTTACCGGCAATCTAAGCAATGGGATATATATTGTCCCCAATCATTGACGTAATGTTTCCATCATACTGTTTCAAATGTACCATCATGTGAAAATCTTTGTTGCTATTACAAAGAGATTAGTCTACTTTGCACTGATAATTAGGCCCTTTGCCAAGAAGGATGCTAAAACGCTCTAATAATGAAGCTGAAAGCTTATCAGAAGACTCGGATATTGAGTAACGAATTTATATTTATTTTGTTGATTTTGAATATATATATATATATATATATATATATATATATATATATATATATATATATATATATATATATATATATATATATATATATATATATATATATATATATATATATATATATATATATATATATATATCATTAAATGTATGTATAGTCTCTTTATATGAAAATAAATTCATAAAAAAAGTATAAGATATTTACTTTCAAACCTTCCATAGTATTAAGATTCAAATCTAATAAAAGCAGAAAAGAACTTTGCAGCCGTCTTCAAAATACGTGTTTTTTACGAACTTCCAGATTCCAGTAGTTGTATTTTGTCGAACTTTGAGTATGATGTACATACATAGTTAATAGTTTCATTTGTGGAAGAATTGTTTCTGTTACTTTTTGTTCAAGGTCAGATGCCTTTTCTTTTGCTATATTCAGTAGAATATAGAACAAAGTTACAAATTAAATTGTTTTCTTGTTCCTATTTAACTTAGCAGATATTTATTTTACTTTGATTTGTCCTTTTTATTTTTCAATTAAAGGATAATTAATAGTAAGAAACTCAAATGAAGGTATTATAATTTTGTACAATAATATTAATTTATTATGTTATATGCTGTATTATTAAATAATTCTCTATGGAATAATATATACACAAAAGTACTAATATTTTTATTACACATTTCACTTGATAAATTAATCATCTGTTTTCTAAGTTTGATTACCCTGTCTGGGCCAGCACTCAACTCTTATTTCAAACTTACTCTGTGTCTAGATTTACTTCCTGAAGAGTTTAGTGCAGAAGATATTAGGAAGGAAACCACCAACTAAATTATTCAGAATATTTGAAAGACTCATTACGGAAAAGAGCAAGGAAGACAGCTGTAGCAATGGCAGCTATGAAAATGAAAAAGGAGGTGGTATAAGATTACTTTCAAGTTCTTTACCATAGCGGGAAAAGAAAATGGAGTTGGAAAGTTAGTAAGAAACTTATTAGACGTCTTCTCTTTAAGGGGAAAATACGTACCTAGCTTCAAACGCGTATACTGAGCGACGACCATTTCTTAAATGTTGGGTGTTTTTATAAGGGATGAAAAAGTTGTTGCTAACAACGCGTATATTTACCTTCGTTATATGTGTTTATTCTCTTAAACTATAAATTTTAAGTTTGAGGTGTATGCGCATCTTTTAAAAATCAGTACGGATTTTGCTAATTTAGTTATTTTTCGACGATTATCGCCGTCGCAGCTACTTCAAAAGAGCGCCTCGCCCAATTTCTATTAATAACGAAATTCATATAATCGAAATATTGACCTAAAAATATCTTCCATATTACAGAAAGGAGTAACCATAATTATAATAGTAATATTTATTACAACATTGTCATTAAATAAATAAATAAAGAAATACGTAATAAATAAATGAATAAATAAAAATAAAGTACAAAATAATATTTATTATAATAAATTAAATGAATTAATAAATTAAAATGATAAATCCATAAATGAGATAAATAATAAATAAACGGAAAATAAAATTATAAATAAATAAATAAATAAAGCAGTAAATAAATGAATAAATTATATTCCGCTCTTCAAATATCTTATTGGTTTTGTTGTTCCTCTACATTCGCTTCCTTCGAAAAAAATAATATATATATATATATATATATATATATATATATATATATATATATATATATATATATATATATATATATATATATTATATAAATATAATATATTATATTTATATATAATATTTTTATATATATATATATATATATATATATATATATGAATAGATTGTGATTCCCAAATTTTAAAATTTATTGCCAAAAAATTGGGGTTCAAGCAATTTCAGACCATGCTATTCTGAATGCTGTTATGCATACATTGTCTGCTGCCATTTGTCTTCAAAATTTTAACTCACA
>JABUQX010145236.1:27500-30000 GCA_015478945.1 Trachelipus rathkii | reverse complement strand
TATTATTATTATTATTATTATTATTATTATTATTATTATTATTATTATTATTATTATTATTATACTACACCATTACGACAATAACGGCTGTGAACCACAACCAAACATTACCGCTGGGTCTGACATACCCATGCGGCGCCCATCTCAATCAGGCACCGCGCTTACCATCACGAATAGCCAATGAGCCTGAATTATTCACCCATGAGCAGTGGCGTATACCTTTGTCTCACTTAACACCTGTTTTTACTTAAACAGTAAGCCTATTACAATAATATTATTACTATTAAGATATTATTACATTATTATTGCGTTATTATTATTATTATTATTATTATTATTGGTTCATTATTATTATATCAACCATATAAGGGGGAAGTATTTAAAATCAAGGACCTGAGTAATATTGCCAAGAGACACATATTGCACACACATAATACACACAATACACTATAGATTATCTCATTTTGCCACCCTGGCAATTGCCTGGTCCGATCACAGTAAAGTACCTAACACGCGTACAACACCTATTTCACACTTTCAAAGATTTAACATATCATCAGCTAATTTTACATTAACACTATCGAATTACGTAGCATTCGGTACTGACAAACATATATCAAAAACGAGTTCTTTGATACCAACCAACGAATATAGCGCTAATTACACAATGTTTTCACATAACATAGCATGTGAACTAAGAAAATAATATACTAACGATTAAAACTGGTCATTAGCTTAATTGGCTGGGGTCCGTTGCGCCATTCGTTCGATCTTTAATACCGCGGGGGCAATCCATCTTTACATACAAAATCAAATCAGCTCACACTTTCATACCTTCCAACATATCAATGCCTTTACAATGGCCTGGTAGCATTTCGAGTAACATCTGATAAATCTGTCAAAATGAGCCTCTATTGCCAACGAATATATGCCAATATAATAATGTTTTCACATAATAAAGTTAACATAGCATCAGCATGAACTAAGAAAATACGTTAACGACACGACTATCAAACCGCCAACATAATCAAAAAAATCCACTTTAACTGTAGTAACCGCCATGCCAAAACGTAACCTTTGCTCATACAGCACTTAACATGAAGCACGCCAATTTACATGACACAGTACGCAACAACAACGCGATCTTAAACCCACAGAGCCACGACCGAAACATAAACAAAGCCAACATAAAATAGCCACCTTAGCAATTGTAATAATTTACCGATTTTAAGCAGCAAAATCGCAAAATCAGTAATCAAACCAGCGCGCCATTATATCGAGTCTAATATTGAGTATCAGATAACAACATAAAAATAGTTCTTTTATAGCTAATTATCGAATATGCAACGTACATTATACAATATTATTAAAGCAACATATACTCTGAATCCAAGAATGCCACAATCTAACATCGCCATTAACAATGGCGCTGCAAAAACGCAGCAAAGACCAGCAGGCTGATCGCGTGCTTATGCGCATCAGTTGACAGCAAACATTAATATTGGCTGACAGTGGCTGGAGCCAACGGCCGCTTGAACACCGCACACTTGCGCACAATGCAGCACCAACAATCAAAAACATAACAAACTTGCATCGTCTTTATATATTAGTCCATCTAGTTTAGCAGTATCGCGAAGCCAACACGGCTGCCAACGCAACATGGCCTGAACTAAGAATATACGTAACGACAAATTCCAATATCATATAATAAACCACTAACGCCAACAAATTTCGCATTTTAACAACGCAGCAATTTCTACCGTGCGTGGCCCTACATATTTAAGATACCAGCATATCCATGCCACCTTAATACAACATCGCCAGTAACGTGTTTGGGCATACCCAGCAATCATCACTGCAACTTAGGTCGCCAACGTAATCAGCCTTTACACACTAACAAAATTCATCAGGGTCTTCAAATATCATAACCAACCGGCTGCAACGCAACAGGCACCAAACATACAACAAAGACCCCGACATAATACGTGGTCGTTCTTTTATAGCTGTTCACGGTCAGTGCGATACCGTAACGCTTTTGTGCCAGTGGTTATGGCCTGAACTTTCGCAATATAATGCTGGGTCGATTAAACCTGATACCATATAATAAACTACTATCATAACAACAACAGCAACACACGTGCCGCGCTTCACATCTTTTCGTTATATCTCAGCATTTTTGGCGCTGGTTTCTGTGCCAATGACGCACATGGCGTATACAGTCTACTCATCGCAGAGCCAACGCAATACGCTAACAACAAATTTGTCATCTCAGGCCTCGAGCCCATCATCCATCAGCAACAAAGCTTAACCAGTTCATGGGAATGAACAAATTTATCCCGATAACATGTTGGTGCCTTTGAATAAATAAATACAGCAATGCGCAATAGTTTAATATATATATATATATATATATATATATATATACATATATATACATACACATACACATATATATATACTAGTTATATATATATATACAGTTAGCTATATGTATGTATTG
>JABUQX010145236.1:17500-22500 GCA_015478945.1 Trachelipus rathkii | reverse complement strand
TTGGTTATCCCTTGAGCGTAACAAGATTACGTAATGTATAGGTGTCGGGTAGAGAGCAATTTACCAACCAATGTTCTAGTTGTGGACCTGCATGCAAAGCGATCGCACGCGTTATTGGTGTTGTGAGATCAATGTGGAATAATAATAATAATAATAATAATAATAATAATAATAATAATAATAATAATAATAATAATAATAATAATAATAATAATAATAATAATAATAATAATAATAATAATATTAATAATATTTTGTGCGGTTGTGAATAGTAAAGATTGAGATTGCTATGCTGACTTCTGTTGGTAAGTTGAACCTCTAATTTTAGTTACCTTGTTAATGAATGCTGTATGTCAGTTAGGTTAGGATGAGATATATTTTTGTTTAGTTTTCAATTTTATAATGTTAATGTAAAATTAACATTAATATTTTAGAGATATGTTTGAAAAAGTGTTGTATATTTTCATTCAACTTGAACGTTTGATATTTTTAACAACAACAGCAACAACTACAACTACAACAACAACAACAACATCAACATTTCAACAACAACAACATCAACAACTGCAACAAATGCAACAACAAACGCGACATTTCAACAACAACAACTACAGCAAAGAATTTATTTTTGTTATGTCTATACAAAAAGATACTTATGATATGACTTGAATCATTAGATCAATAGATCGATAGATCGATAGATCATGGAAGGGTAGGAGGATAGAGTGGGTGGTTTGATTAACTGATTTACTGCTTTAAGGTATGTAAAATGCAAATTTTTTAAGTTATAAACATAAAAGAATAATTTTTAGTAAAAACAAATGTTTAAAGTTTTAAAGAAAACAAAAAAAATAAATAAAAGTTTTTGTGTTATGTTATACAAAATATGACTTGAATCAATAGATCAATAGATCAATAGATCACAGATGGACAGAAGGGTAGGAGGATAGAGTGGGTGGTTTGATTAACTGATTTACTGCTTTAAGGTATGTAAAATGCAAATTTTTTAAGTTATAAACATGAAAAGAATAAATTTTTTATTAAAAACAAAATGTTTAAAGAAAACAAAACAAAAATAAATAAAAATTTGAAAAATAAAGTTAGAAAAATAAATTAAATAAAAATTAAAAATTAAAATAAAAAAAATTAAACACAAAGTATAAATGTAAAATAAAACTTATATAAAAAATAAATTTAAAAATAAAAAAAAAAAATAAATTTTTAAAAATTAAAAAAAAAAAATTAAACACAAAGTGTAAATGTAAAATAAAACTTATAAAAAAAAAGGTAGAAAAATAAATTGAATAAAAATTAAAATAAAAAAAAAATTAAACACAAAGTATAAATGTAAAATAAAACTTGTAAAAAATAGTAACACAAAGTATAAATGTAAAATGAAACTTATAAAAAATAAATTGAATAAAAAACAAACAAAAAAAACAAAAATTATATTAGTTAACGTTTATAAAAAGAAAATGAGATTTGAAAATATAAATGTCAGTCTTCAACATTTAGAAAACGGGTTATCTTTGCATGATGCAATGCAACTGACGACATGTACATGATAGAACAGAAGCAGTTATGTGAACAGTAATGATATTGTATTATTAAACGAATGTTTATTAACTCGACACCGCACAGGCTCTAGCACCGGTGCCGGTACCATTTTTAGTTTAAAATTCTTTCTATTTTTTTCCTTCTTCCTCCTTCTTCCTCCTTCTTCCTTTCTTCCTTTCTTCCTCTGTTTTGCACTCCATGCATTTTTTTTCAGTCGGGACCCCCTCCGTTGGGGGGTTCCAGACACCCTTTACGGACTTATAACCGTCATATTCGAGATCTACAACCTTATAAACATATATTTTGATATAAATATGGGACTAAACGAATATTTATATTAACTAAGCACTGCACCGGCTCCAGCACCAGTGCCGATGCCGACCTGATCACCCTCATTCTCTCTCTCTCTCTCTCTTTCTCGTGACTCCTTCTCCAACTCTGAATCCTCATTCTCCATCCTTCTTCCTTCCTCTTTCGCTATCTTCCTCTTTGCATTCCATGCATTTTTTCAGTCGGGACCCCCTCCGTTGGGGGTCCCAGACACCCTTTACGGACTTATAACCGTCATTTTCAAGATCTACAGGTTCAATAACATATATAAAGATACAAATATGGGACTAAACGAATATTTATTAACTTAGCACCGCACCGGCTCCAGCACCGGTGCTGATGCCAACTCCGACTCCTCAGACTCCGACTCCTTCTCCAACTCTTTCCTTCTCTGACTCCTCCTTCTTCCTCCTTCCCATATATAAAGATACAAATATGGGACTAAACGAATATTTATTAACTTAGCACCGCACCGGCTCCAGCACCGGAGCCGATGCCAACTCCGACTCCTCTGACTCCGACTCCTCTGACTCCGACTCCTTCTCCAACTTTTTCCTTCCTCCATCCTTCCTCCTTTTTCCGCCATCTTCCTTCATTCCTCCTTAATCTTCTGTTTTGCATTCCATGCATTTCTTCTTCTTTTTGAGGGACCCTTCTCCGAGGAATCCTTGAACCTGAACTGAATCCTACTCCAACCTGTCTCCCACTCCGAATCCTCTACCCAGCTCCAAATTTCAACCTTCTAATGATCAATTTAATTTTTTAGCTGCGCCCCCTACCCCTCTTAAGGGCACGTAATCCTGGCGGTGGCGGGGCCATATACGGATATAATATATGTATATTTATTTATTTATTTATTTATTTATTTATTTATTAATTTATTTATTAATTTATTTATTAATTAATTAATTTATTAATTAATTTATTAATTTATTTATTAATTTATTTAATTAATTTATTTAATTTTATTAATTCGAAAAAAAACCTTCGGTTTTTTTTCGTCGATCGAAGGGGTAGTGCGACCCCTTTTACCGTGGGAATTTTATTCAAAATTTTCCCACGGGCCGTTGAAACCGCCGTACGACTACAGCGATTAATCGACTGAATTTTAAATAATTTTCTTTCGATTATATTTTTTAGTGTAACAAGTCAACCAGAGCACGTCCAGAAGATCGTGTTTCAAGGGCAAAAGTTTCTGATGCTGGTCCAGGAGTTTTCAAAAAAAAAAAAAAAAAACAAAGTAAAGGGCCGGGTTGCTAGTCCTGTCACCCTTGAACTGTGCGAATATATATATATATATATATATATATATATATATATATATATATATATATATATATATATATATATATATATATATATATATATATATATATATATTTTTCTAGATATATATATTATTGTTGTTTATATATATATATATATATATTCAAGTCCTTTTAAATCTAAAATATTTATATATATATATATTTATATATATATATATATTAGACACATATTATATATTATATATATATATATATATATATATATATATATATATATATATATATATATATATATATATATATATATATATATATATATATATATATAAAGTTTGCAAAATATATCTATTTTTAGTGCAGTTAATATAGTAAATGGTTTCGATTATGAGGCAATAATTAAAAAATAATGGAATAAATTTACTTTTGAATTTGAGAAAAATTTCATATTTAAATTAGAAATATAAAAATAATTGAAATTTATCTCGATACTAATGTTTTATTCCAAAACATGTTCGTAAACATTTTTAGTCAGAAAAGTTAATCTCTCTCTCTCTCTCTCTCTCTCTCTCTCTATATATATATATATATATATATATATATATATATATATATATATATATATATATATATATATTAGGGGATTTGTTTGCGGCATGTTCTTGCCGGAACTCGGCCGGAACCCGATTTGAAGTTCCGTTCCGGCCGGAACCAGCTTGGTTCCGGCCGGAACTAACCGGAACTTTCTACTTTTTCAATGTCTTTCTTAATAAAATTCAGCAATTGATTTGTCATTTACACAGTTATGATTATGCATAAAAAATAATATTGAAAATTGATATACAGTCGTCCCTCGTAGAACGCGGGGGTTAGGTTTCTAGGCGATATCGCGTATAACTTTAAACCCCCTGAAAAAGGTGAATAAAATAGCAGCAGTATTTTATTTATCCTTAATAATAATTGAATAAATTTGCTGATACAATGTTATTTACAGAACAGTATATAAACATATTTTATTGACTAGTTAATTAGTAGGATATTTATTACATTACAGTACAGTACTCTACATATCTTAAAATGAGCAAAAAAGTTTTTTAGTTTTTTTAAATGAAAAAATATACAATGTACAAACCTTTAAAAAATTTGGAGATAAAATTGTTTTTATATATTTAATTAAATAGCCTGAGGACTGTAATATAACCTAAAATTTTAAAGTTTAGCCAATTGAGCACAAAAATAGTTTCTTTCAAATTGTAAATGAAGTTGAAGGTGTAAGAGATGAAGGTGGTTTGGCTGCCTTTTTGAGAAATACATCGTTATCGGTAATTGACGCTTTTGCCTTTTTAGCTCACCAAATATTTCTTTTTTTTCTTTTCATTTCATTATCTTAACATATGTATGTATTATTTTTATTTTATTTTTTTGCAATTTTAATTTTAATTTTTATCTTTTTAACATATGTATTACAGAATTTTAATTTTATTTTTGTAATTTTGTAATTTTA
This sequence comes from Trachelipus rathkii, assembly GCA_015478945.1. Classification (NCBI taxonomy): domain Eukaryota; kingdom Metazoa; phylum Arthropoda; class Malacostraca; order Isopoda; family Trachelipodidae; genus Trachelipus; species Trachelipus rathkii. The sequence continues at coordinate 17,844 of JABUQX010145236.1, read as the reverse complement.
ATTTTTCTTTTTATTATCTTTTTGCCAATCGCGGTATAGCAAGATCGCGTTCTATAAGACCGCGTTCTACGAGGGACGACTGTATGTGAACAAATATGATAAAATGACCTTCGACTCTATACTTTCGAAAACTTTAAATATGAAACAATATTTTCACACTCGAACGGATAGCTTTAATACTCTAGAACGGGGTTGGGGATATTTTTGATTTTTTTGAGATTTTTTTATTTTTTTTTTTTTATTTTTTTTTTTTTAGACACAAATTGCTTTTAATTATTATTTTTATAAAATTAGTTAATAATCCTAATTATTGTCTAATTAATAATAAGTTTGGTAAATATAAT
>JABUQX010145236.1:5000-7500 GCA_015478945.1 Trachelipus rathkii | reverse complement strand
ATATATATATATATATTATATATATATATATATTTTTTTTTTTTTTTTTTTTTTTTTTATTATTATATTATATATGTATATATATATATATATATATATGTATTGTATGTATATATATATATATATATATATATATATATTATATATACATATTATATATATATATATATATATATATATTCTTTCTATTTTATATATATATATATATATATATATATATATATATATTTAAATAATGAGTACTTACAAGGTTATTTTGGCGTTTTTCTTTTGTTCTTCGAACCGTCTTCGACGTTTACGCACCGGCGGCACTGTATTTACTATTTGAATCCAAATTTATATTTTATAATAAATGTCTAATATTCAATGCTTAATTCACTATGCCACATAGAAATTAAATTTGGAAAGACTGTGTAGGTCATATATGACCTTTCTTAGTTACTTTAATCACAAGTAAAATGAACTATAAAAAGTAGTTGCGAAAAATATTTGGATTTGATTGAGGCAAGCACTTAAAGAACTAATTTATTGTTTTTTTTATTTCAGTTTAAATTGTTTATTTGAAAATAGAAAATTTAATTCTTTTTCTTTCTTTCCTTTCCAAATTCTGTTATAACATCATCAATTAGTTGTGTTTTTTTTCAAAACTTTTCTCTGTGAACACTGAGCAAACATAATCCATTTAATCGATCTTCAGAAATGGTTGACCTTAGCCAAGTTTTAACTCTTCTTAAAGTGCTGAATGATCTTTCAATTGTGCAAGTCGTTGGTGGAAGCGTTAGAAGAATTTTAATTGCTTGTAAAACAGCAGGGAAAAAAGCGCAATGTTTTAGGATCAGTTCACTATAGCACACATTTTCGTTTACATCTAACCCTTGGTCCCCATCTGATTTCTTCCACAAGTTGAACCATGATTCTGCTTTTCCTTTCAAGTTCTCAATATTGTATATAGTTTGAAGTGATTCAATTTTTCTGTTTTATTCAGATATGGTTAAATTTTTAATTCTAGAGGGATGTAAAATACAGAGAAATGTTGGTATTCTGTTGTCGTCCGAAAATCTGATATGCAGAGATAAAATCAGTGAATCTAGGTATGGTATAAATAGAGAAACCCTGAAATAATCCTCCACAGAACTGCATGAAAAGTTAGGTCATTGCATTTGTTTGGCATTGAGAATTCTATAAAAAAAAATTCTGTAAGTTCCTTAACACTGGTAAAAAGTTCCTTGAAAACAGACGCGACATGTTTTTCGTCTCTATTATTTTTTACTATTTCTAATAGCTTTTCAACGTGACTGTGAACCTCTTCCAGATTGATAGTTTTAGTTTGAAGAATGTTCGTGACAGGTTCAAAGTAAGAGGAATACTTGGCCATGATAACTAATCAAATAAGGAATTTAGGAGTTCCTGTTACTGACGAAAGTTGAAATGCTGCTGTTCGTGTGGCCTGAGTTACTTCTGAATCTGATGACAAAGTTTCCAAAACTAATTTAATGTGAATGAAATTTTCAAAAAAAATTCTGATGGACTTGTATTTTGAGGACCATCTTGTTTCGCATAACATTGGTATATTCATTATCAGTTTCCTACGCAATGGGCTTTCACGAAAAAATCTTATAACTTCTTTCACTGTGCCCACAGTATTTCGAAATTCGGGAACAAGATTGAAGTCATTAACAACTAAATTTAAGCGATGAGAAGCACAGTGAAAAAATTTGGCCTTGGGATATTGATTTCTTATTATTTTCTGTACTCCATTTTCTTTTCCAGCCATGGTTGAGCATCCATCAAATCTAAGTCCAACGACTTTATTCATATTTAAATTGTAAGCTTCTCTGGTAGTCAATAAAATGGCTTCTGCTATATCTTCAGCTTTTAATTTTTTCAACGGAGTAAAACCTAAAAATTCTTCTCTAACTTTCAACTCCTTATCAACGAAACGAACGCCAATTGACAGCTGCTCCACCCCAGAAATGTCTGCTGTTTCATCCGCTAAAAGTGAAAAGTATTCACTATTGTTCACTTCATCCACAATGTTTTTACAAATTAGGTTCCCGCATATGGATATGAGCTCATTCTGGACCATATGTGATGTGTATTTTTGATTGCCTCCACTTGATTGTAAATGCTCAGTAAGCACAGCATCACTAGCTTCAATTCTGAATTTTAATGATCTGCAGTACTGTCTCGAACGGCTAGATCATGGGTTCCACAGAAGATCAAAGTTGAAATTATTGGCAACAATTTTTGTCTATTTTTTTCGATAATTAAATGTTCAGCATTATTTAATTGTTCAAAAACATTAACATGTTTATTTAAAATTATTTGTTCAAAAAATTTCGCTGCCCCTCTATGCCACTGAGAATTAACATGGTTCCTTGCATGTGAGTTGAAGTCTTTATATTTTAAGAATGGTTTGACAATAAATGAACCCAAAAACCCTCTTTTGACGCAAGGCCTAAATAACACGCATAATTTACAGAAGGGTCCTTTTAATTTT
>JABUQX010145235.1:50000-51115 GCA_015478945.1 Trachelipus rathkii | reverse complement strand
ATATATATATATATATATATATATATATATATATATATATATATATATATATATATATATATTTTATATATATTATATATATATATATATATATATATATATATATATATATATATATATATATATATATATCAGGGATGGCACGAAAAAATCAAATGAAAAAAATCAATTGATTTTTTACTTGATTTTTTTTTATTTTTATTGATTTTTTTTGATTTTTTGATTTTTTTATATTTTTTTATTATTTTTTATTTTTTTTGTATATTTAAGTAATTTAACTTTAATAGAAATAAAAAATTAAAATAAAACTATATTATGAAGTTTTTAATATATTTTTTTTTTCAATTTTCAACAAACTATTGGCATTGTAACCCGTAAGTCTGTAACATTCTTTAGTGCTGCTGTTTCATTGTTTCCATTGTAAGATTTTGAACCCAGAGCTAGGGCCTAGGGTTAAAAATTGAAAATTAATGCCAGATGCAGACTAATTATATATATTGTTTTTGTATAATGTCGTATAATAGATATGTTAGGCCAGTATTTGAATATTGTCTACAATTTTAGCACCCTTATTAAAAAAGACAGATATGTTGAAGAGGGCGCAACGTAAAGCAACGAGGAGGTAGATTTTTGGCTTTGAGGATAAGAATAGGCGTGAAGTTGTCTAGATAGGCCCATGCGGCTTCTTAAATATTATTATTATTTATTATTTATTATGGGTTGACTGGGACATTCTAGAGGGGCCAATGCTCTTAATTATTAAATTTTATTGGTTGACTGGGACAGTTTAAAAAGGACCGGCTTCTTAAGCATTATTCTTATTTATTATGAGCTGACTGCATTATTCTTGAGGGAGTCACATTTTTAAATATTATTTTAAGTATTAATTATTATTGGTTGACTGGGACAGTCTAGATAGGCCCTATGCGGCTTCTAAGTATTATTTTTATTTATTATTTGATATTTATTATGAGTTGATTGACATTTGTAGGCGTCAGGTTTTGATAATTTCATTATTGACTGGGACAAACAGGGTGATCATGCGGTTTTACATTACATTATTTATTATGAGTTGACTGGAACATTCTAGAGGCGTCAATGTTATTTCTTAATTA
>JABUQX010145235.1:42500-45000 GCA_015478945.1 Trachelipus rathkii | reverse complement strand
AGAATTATTACAAGAAGCCGTATGGTCCTTTTTAAACTGTCCCAGTCAATCAATAAAAATTAATTAAAAAGTCACATTGGCCCCTCTAGAATGTTCCAGTCAACCCATAAAAATTAATAATTAAGAAGTATTTGTAGCTAGGATAAGCCTATCTAGACTGTCCCAGTCAACCAATAATAATATATATGTAATTAATAATTAAAAATAATAATTAAGAAACCGCATTGACACCTCTAGAATGTCCCAGTCAACTCATAATAAATAATAATAATACTTAAGAAGCCGCATGGTCCTTTTTACACTGTCCCAGTCAACCAATAAAAATTAATAAATAATTAAGAAACCGCATTGGCCCCTCTAGAATGTCTCAGTCATCTCATAATAAGAACACATTTCTTTAAGAAGCCGCATGGTCCATTTTAGACTGTCCCAGTCAACTCATAATAAATAAGAATTAAGAAGCCGCATTGGCCACTGTAGAATGTCCCAGTCAACCCCTAATAAATAATAAATAAGAATAATACTTAAGAAGCCGCATGGGCCTATCTAGACTGTCCCGTCAACCAAAAATAATTAATAATTAAAAATAATACTTAGGAAGCCGCATTGACCCCTCTAGAATGTCCCAGTCAACTCATAATAAAAAAAGAAATAATAATTGAGAAGCCGCATGGGTCCTTTTAGACTGTCCCAGTCAACCTAATAGAACCAATCACACTAAGAGGGGTTGCATTGGCCCCTCTAGAATGTCTCCAGTCAACCCATAATAAATAATAAAAATAACAATAATATTTAAGAAGCCGCATGGGCCTATCTAGACAACTTCACGCCTATTCTTATCCTCAAAGCCAAAAATCTACCTCTTCAGCATATCTATGTCTTTTTTAATAAGGGTGCTAAAATTGTAGACAATATTCAAATACTGGCCTAACATATCTATTATACGACATTATACAAAAACAATATATATAATTAGTCTGCATCTGGCATTAATTTTCAATTTTTAACCCTAGGCCCTAGCTCTGGGTTCAAAATCTTACAATGGAAACAATGAAACAGCAACATTAAAGAATGTTACAGACTTACGGGTTACAATGCCAATAGTTTGTTGAAAATTGAAAAAAATATTAAAAACTTCATAATATATATAGTTTTATTTTAATTTTTTATTTCTATTGAAGTTAAATCACTTAAATATGCAAAAAAAAAAATAATAAAAAATATATAAAAAATAAAAAATCAATAAAATCAATAAAATCAAAAATCATGATTTATTTATAAAAAAATTTACAAAAAAATCAGTTGTTTTTTTAATTAATTTAATTAATGAATAGTAATTATAATTAAGAAGCCACATGGGCCTACCTTGACTGTCCCAGTCAACCAACAATAATTAATAATTATGAATAATAATTAAGAAGCCGCATTGGCCCCTCTAGAATGTCCCAGTCAATCCATAATAATTAATAAATAATAATAATAATTCAGAAACCACATGGGCCTATAAAGACTGTCCCAGCCAACCCTAATAATAATAAGTAAGAATAATAATTACCGCATTGACCCCTCTAGAATGTCCCAGTCAACCAATAATAAATAAGAATAATACTTAAGAAACCGCATGGGCCTATTTAGACTGTCCCAGTCAACCAACAAAAATTAATAATTAAGAAGCCGCATTGGCCCCTCTAGAATGTCCTAGTCAACCAATAATAAATAATAAATAAGAATAATACTTAAGAAGCCGCATGGGCCTATCTAGACTGTCCCAGTCAACCAATAATAATTAATAATTAAAAATAATAATTAGGAAGCCACATTGATCCTCTAGAATGTCCCAGTCAACTCATAATAAATGATCGCGATACTTAAGGTTTGATGGTCCTTTTAGACCCTCCCAGTAGACCAATAAAAATTAATAATTGAGAAGCCTCATTACCCCTGAATGTCCCAGTCAACCCAAAAAATTATGAATTAAGAATAATTTTTAATAATAATTAATGTGATTATTGAATAGTTTTTATAATTAAGTAGCCACATGTGCCTACCTAGACTGTCCCAGTCAACCAACAAAAATTAATAAATAAGAATAATAATTCAGAAGCCGCATGGGCCTATCTAGACTGGCCCAGTCAACCCATAATTAATAATTAAGAATGTTATTCTTAATTATTAATTATTATGGGTTGATTGGGACAGGTCTCATGCGGCTTCTGAATTATCATTCTTATTTATTAATTATTGTGGATTGACTGGGACATTCAGTAGCAAATGCGATTTTTTTTAATTATTATTCTAATTACACTTATTGTTGGCTGACTGGGACAGTCAGGTAGACCCATGTGGTTTTAATTATGAATACTATTACAATTACATTAATTATTAAAATACTCTTACTCCTTAATTTTTATGGAGGCTGACTGGGACTTTCTAGAGGGGGCCACGTACTTCACCATACTTTATCAAAGTCGACTGGGGACAGTCTGTATGATTCATGTGG
>JABUQX010145235.1:25000-30000 GCA_015478945.1 Trachelipus rathkii | reverse complement strand
TGTCGCTAAATCTGGCAACCTGTCAATACATATATATATATATTTTTAGCGACTTTTTAGTACTCAGCTACCTTCCTGGCTACTTTGTAATGGGGGGTCAGCACCCCCCCGGCCCTTATTCATGTACGTTCAAGCCAGATATTTTAGGGTGTATACGGGTGCCGGGTGTATTCGTAATGTTTTTGTTACTTTCACCCCACTAGCACCCCAGGTTCTTCCCCCTTCATTTCATTTTATTCAGCGTATGTTATGACTTCACGTTCTTCCTGAGCCTTTTAACCTTTTACAGTATTTTTATCATTTTTTGTATATATTTTTACCACCTTCATCTAACCAGCACTTATGAACATTTAGCGCTTTCCTGCTAAATCTGGCAACCTATGGGTAAATTTCAGTATTTTATCACTTTTTAACTTTTTCTTTCGACGTTTTATCATTCTTGGTATATATTTTAATGACTTTCTAATACTTAGCTACTTTTCTGAACCTTTATTTAGCGCTTTTCTTGCTAAATCTGGCAACCTATAGCTAAATTTCAGGATTTTATCACTTTTTAACCCTTTTTTCGGTATTTTTATCATTTTAGGTATATATTTTTAATGACTTTCTATTACTCATCTCCTTTCCTGAGCCTTTTCTATCATTTTTCATATAATTCTGACATCCTATTGGTAAATTTTCTAGGATTTTAACCTTTTTGATATATTTTTACACTTTTTAGTCACTTTCAACTACTCATATACGTTCCTGATCCTTTTTAAAAGCTTATTACTGTAATTTATTTAGTTTACCTGTTAACTCTGTCCGATTATTGGTAAATTTTTATGATTTTTAACTTTTCGGATACATATTTTTTAATTCTTTCATCACCACATTTACTGCCTTCGTATCTCAGGTCCCCTATCAAAGGAAGCGACAGTAATCGTTAGGCTTAAATACATACCTCCTAAGCAATACAACATATTAAACATTATTGGGTCATGTCCCTAAAGTAAATGCTAGGGTACAGCAACTGTTAACCTTCACTCACCTGGCAGCCATGCCTTTTAATCCTTTTGGGGGAGCTTTTGACCCATGATGCGTCACATTAAAGGTTTTCGATTTCATCCACGCGTTTGAGTTCAGCCCCAGTCTCGTCAGCCGTTGCTGCCTAGCACGACGCGGGTTATTACTACCGGCCGTCGCAAGTCGCCCTGGTTATATATATATATATATATATATAGGTATATATATATATATATATATATATATATATATATATATATATATATATATATATATATATATGCGCAGGAAAAAAAAAGAAATATATAAATATATATATATCTATAGCCATCTCTATATATGCAATAAATAGGCTATTATGAATATATATATACAAATATATGAGTATATATTATTATGTATATATATATATATATATATATATATTTATAGTATATATATATATATATATATATATATATATATATATATACATATATATATATTATTATTATTATTTATATATAGTATATATATATATATATATATATATATATATATATATATATATATATATATATATATATATATATATATATATATATATATATATATATAAATATATATATATATATATATATATATATATATATATATATTATTATTATTATTATATAGTTATAAATTTATATATATATATATATATATATATATATATATATATATATATATATAGATATACATATTTATGTGTCTATATATTATATATATATATATATATATATATATATATATATATATATATATATCAGAGCTGGGCGCGGCTATAATTTTTCGAGGTCTGTCATCGGCTATTCGGCTTTGCCACCTAACTAGTGCGTCGTCGGCTATCCGACTGCATTTTTGAAAACCTCAGTGCGGCATTAACTATGCGGCTATTCGGCTATCCTACGGCGATACCGTTAAATTACAAAGTAAACTTTTGCGCGATAACGAAAGCATGCCTTTACATTTTAAACCTTTTATAAGATAGTAAAACAGATTTATTTAATTTTTTTATTAAATGTTAACTACATAAATAGTTAAATACTTTCATAGCTATAGGTCCTCTTCCTCCTCCATGTCCTCCTGGCTAATCACTTCCTGCAGGAGGTCCATATTTCCTTTGAGGAAAAGAAGGTCCTCAAACCTTTCCTCCTTCAAGGACGATCTCTTGGCCCTGAGGATGTCCCCACCCGCGCTGAAGCACCTCTCCACAGCTGCTGAACTAGGAATGGGGGTATTATATTTTATAAATAGATCTATCCATATCTCCCTATGCTGGTTGGGGAAACAGGAACAGCTCGGATCTTCTTGAGAGGGCACCCACTCCTCCATGGACTTTCGTATGACGATTTCCACATCCTGTTGCTGGCTTGCTCTGCGTACCAATACTCTAGAAAACAATTTACTGAATAGGAGTGCGTCTGAATTGTGGGGTTCTTTTTCTGTTGGCTGGCCAAGCTGACGCTGCTGCTGTTTCTCAGTGGGTTTGATGGAGTCCCCTATCTTCCGGGTAATCCTGTCCCCGATCTCCTCCACCATGTCAGGTGCAATGCTTTCTAGGGCCTTAAGGGTGAAGGAGGGGTGAAGGGCAGTGGCCATAAGGAGATCCCTATTCTGAAAGAGGTGGCCAAACCTCTTTTCATAGCCACTGAGGAGGGCCTGTACTAGTGGCCTTGCATACACAAGATGAATATTTTCACTCTTCTCCTCAAGGCTGGTCTTCATCAACCAAAGTTGGGGTAGGAGGGTGCCCATGTATGCCCTTTTCTCCCCCTGAAGCATATCAAGACACTGCGCCACAGGCTGCATGACCAATGTGTACTCGTTCATGACCTGAAAGAGTGAAAATTAATATATTGCTTAGTTACGTAAGCATAATTGATTATTAATAAAAATACGGGAGCACGAGAGCGAGGTATCTGTATGGAATAGGGCGAATAGATCAAGAGTGAGGGTTGTACAGATGGACAATCTGAGGGCGTTCTTGGCAGTTAGGAGATTGGATAAGATGAGGAACGAGTTTATCATGGAAGCGTGTCTTGCGGGTAAGGGAAAAGACTGCCAAATTTGATGAGGATTTTGTAAGATGGTTTGGACATGTGGAGAAGGTGGAGAACACCATATTGGTTAAGAAAGTGTATAAGAGCACATGTGAGAGTGTTTTGCCTGTCGGACGACCGGAAAAAAAGGTGGATATATTCAGTTAGAGATTGTTTACGAAGTAGCGATATGAGTGTTGGGCAAGCAAGAGCGATGGTACAGGTACAGAACAGGGATTAATGGAGGGGGTTTGGGTTTGTGAGGAGATTTATAATTTAATAAATTTATTAAATTATAAATAAAAATATTAAAAGAGCAATTGCTACTTTAAAAATACTTTATATTTACCTCGACGTCTACCTCTGTGAGAGGGGAACCTCCCTTGGGCTGCTTGATGAGGATGGTGTTTATGGCATCCATTTGGTTTTCGACCCTTAAAACCTCCAGAAGGACCATCACACTATCATATAGGGAGTTCCATCTGCAGAAATAAATATAACTTTATATAAAATATCAAAAACTTATAAAATGAACTTGTCTATAATTAATCGGCAACAATTTCTTACGCTAAATTTCTTTTTTTAATAGTAACTACTACTACCTTGTCACCACAGGAGTCTTCAGTTTTCTTTTGGCGACAATCTTGATCTGGTTGGCCACCACTGGGGCCCTGTTCTGAAGGTTCCACAGGGCCTGGATCTTAGCTATGGTCCTCCTCCACTGTGAGCCCCCCTTGCTCCAGCCCTGTATATCACTCACATCTGTTGTCGCCAACAGATTGAGTGTGTGAGCACTGAAACAATAAGATATTTAATTCAAGAAATTCAAAGATTATTAGTTAAATCTTAAATGACAAATCTTTATTTGTTAATACTTATTACTTAATAATATTATTAATATATATTAGTAGCATTTAGCACTAGTTTTCGCGAATTCTAAGTACCTGCAGCGGTGTTGAGGCGGCAGACTTGGGTTGTCACCCTCAGCCCTCAGGAGCTCCTGGAGATCCACAATCTCCAAGTCAGGATAATCAGGGTCCATAGGAAGGTTCTCCTGGTCCTGGTTGGACTCACCAAAGGCGTTGAAGGCTGCCACGTAGTTGGTGCCATTGTCCGTAGTGGTGGCCTTCACCTTACCGTGGATGCTAAACTCATGATGAATCTCTGTGATTAGTTTCCCCAGTAACTGGTGAGTTTGCCTTTCCTAAAGACAATAATTTTATTGTTTTAGTCTGTAAATTAAATAATATTTACACCTCATATGTTCTTATGGTTATGAGACTAAGGTATAAAATGACAAAATTTAACTTTTTAATTTTCTTACCTTCACCTCCCTGACCGCCAAAGTTGCATGGCACCTTTTGAGGTTGACCCTGTCAATCCAGTGGACTGTCATTCCCAAGAAGGACCTATTGTGGGCGGTCCAACTGTCGGCTGTAGTGGCCACCCACTTCTGGTGGAAGAGGTTGTTTATCAGTCGAGTCTTCCCCTTTTGCATCAGCTTTTCAATATCCCTGCTCAAAGTCCTCCTTGAGGTGGGATGAAACTCGGGATTAATGAGGTAAAACATCTCCTTCGTGTAAGGATCATCAGCTAAATCCAGTGGCATCATTGAATGAATGAACCACCTAATGATGAAAAAGTAATTAAGTTAATAAATCAATATATTTTAAATTTTTAATAAAAATATTTTTAAAACGTGAAGACGCTAAGTCGCTCATATACCTATTTAAAAAAAATTGAGTTCAATTAAAATAACTAATATTATGTTTCTGAATTTTTTCACCTGGTGTAACCTTGTCTTGCTCTCTGCTGGCTGAACTTTGACCTGAAGCTCTCATCCAGAGACATCTGACGCTTGCGAGACTCACTCTCCCTTGAACTGGAGCGACCGCGCTTGCTAAGCCCTTCAATGGCTGCAGAGAGGTGAGG